>JZKD02S0338305.1:507567-527306 GCA_000966675.3 Picea glauca | reverse complement strand
TTCTATTGAGATTCAGACCAAAATAATTTTTCTTTAGCTCCTCCCTTGGTGACTTGACTCAAGGGCCAAGTGATATGAGAGAATCCCAACACAAACCTATGGTAGAAATTGGCAATACCTAAAAATATGCGGAGCTTTGTTAGGGTGGTTGGGGCTGGCCAATCTTGAATGACTTGGATCTTTGCTAGATCCACATGCACCCCTCGCTCATCAATAATGTATCCCAGATACTGAACCTAGGTTATCCCAAAAGTGCATTTCTCCAAATTGGCACACAACTTGTGTTGCCGCAATGTTTGGAGGACCTGTCGGATGTGGTGGAGGTGCTCTCCCAAGTCTGGCTGAAGATCAGAATGTCATCCAAGTACACCACTACAAATGAGTTGGTGAATGGCTACAAGATGTCATCCATTAGCCTCATGAAGGTTGCAGGGGCATTCGTCAACCCAAAAGGCATGACCAACCATTTGAAAAGGCCCTCCTTGGATTTGAATGCAGTCTTCCACACATCAAAGGGTTTGATTGGTACCTGGTGATACCTAGACTTCAAGTCGATCTTGCTGAAATATTTTCCCCCCTTGATTTGGTCCAGAAGGTCATCAATCCGTGGGATTGGGTATCTATTCCGGACAGTGATCTTGTTCAGTGCCCGATAGTCAATGCAGAGTCTCCAAGTCCCATCCTTCTTCTGCACCAATATGATGGGGTCCCACAGGGCGATGAACTCGGCCGGATGTGACATTTTTGCAATAGCTCCTGAATCTACCTCTTGATTTTGTCATTCTCCAGGACAGAGCACCGGTATATGGGTCCATTGGGCAGCGACGCACCTGGGGTCAGATCATTGGGGTGCTTAACCTGGCAGTGTAGAGGCACCTCTGCGGGGGAGGTGAAGATGTCCTTGTACTCCTCCACANTGTATGTGCCAACTCATCAACTACTTGTCTCAACCATGTACTCAACATGTACCTCAACCAAAAGCCCTCATCTATTTCATCATCCAAATCTGATTTGTAGCTCTGTAATAGACCTAGTGTATATGATCACATTCCTACAAACATTCCTTAACTTTAACAACAAGATACTATCATTTTCATCAAACTTTTTTTTAGTCTCACATGCCTAGTTTTGGATTAGTCAACAACCCTAACTTGAAGTAATCATAACTTTGAACTTGTAATGTATAAAGATCTAAAACTCATATACAATGTTCTTCAATGTGGTTTATGCAATTCCTCTAGGTGTCACTACTTCGAACCTCTCAAAAAAGGAGTTATATCAAAAATGGCATACCTTGCTGAATTCTGGCTTATTCTAGAGAGCGACCTTGTAGAGTGTTCCCTGCACGAAATATTATTTGAATTGATATAAAACTATTTCAAAACATACTTCAAAATATACCCTAACTAACACATTTGGTCTCACTGAATTTGAATCTGTTATGAAGAAGTTATGACGTTTTTACCTGAAACACCTGTTTTTGACTAGTTTCAAGACTAGCCACAAACCCTATATTTCACGGAGTGTAACTCCAAAAATACAACGACCCACAAGATGAATTTTTTACCACAGATACTTGGGTATGTTTTCTCAATGGAATATAAATTTCACAGTCTTAATCATTATATAAAAATATTTATAGCGACATTTGGTGATATGACCTGTAAATAACATACCTTAGAAAGCACCATCAAAAGAATTTATCCTTCCTTGCATTTCGGCCTTCTTTTCTTCACATTCTCTCAGAAATTTGGCTTAGATATCCTTGGTTACCTTAGAAACCTATAGATATTCAATATTCTCAAGTGTAATTAAAATGAGAGAGCCTTTCTTCTTATTTATACTCTCCAAATAGCTTCCTTAAAAACATCTTCTAGGTCACTTGACCCACTTTCCTTATTTTAGGGTTAACCCACTTCTAATTTCTCCATTAAATTTATTATTGAANCATTTTCATCAAACTTTTCTTTAGTCTCACATGCCTAGTTTTGGATTAGTCAACAACCCTAACTTGAAGTAATCATAACTTTTAACCTATAATGTATAAAGATATGAAACTGATACACAATTTTATTTAGTGTGTTTATGCAATTCCTCCAGGTGTCACTACTTGGAACCTCTCATAAAAGGAGTTATAGCAAAAATGGCATACCTTGCTGAATTCTGGCTTATTCTAGAGAGTGACCCTGTAGAGTGTGCCCTGCACAAAATATTCGTTGAATTGATCTGAAAATTTTACAAAGAATACTATAGACTATACCCTAACCAACACATTTTGTCTCACTGAAGTTATGACGTTTTTACCCGAAACACATGTTTTTGACTAGTTTCAAGACTATCTACAAACCCTATTTTCCACGTAGTGTAACTCCCAAAATACAACGACCCACAAGATTAATTTTTTACCACAGATACTTGGGTATGTTTTCTCAATGGAATATAAATTTCACAGTATGAATCATTATATAAAAAAATTTATAGCGAAAATGGTGACATGACCTATAAATAACATACCTTAGAAAGCACCATCAAAAGAATTTATCCTTCCTTGCATTTCGGCCTTCTTTTATTCACCTTCCCTCAGAAATTCAGCTTATATATCCTTGGTTACCTCATACACCTATAGATATTNAGGTTGTTGCACTTTCAACAATAGAGGTAGAGTATGTTGTTGCTATAGAGGCTAGTAAAGAGATGATTTGGTTACAGAGGTTTATGGAGGAATTGGGAAAGAAGCAAGAGAATAGTAGGTTGTATTGTGACAGTGAGAGTGCCATTCATATTACAAAGAAATCAGCCTTCCATTCGAAGACTAAGCATATACAGTTGAGGTAACACTTCATACGATCTGCCTTGAAATATGGACATTTGAAGTTGGAAAAGATACACACTAGCTAGAATCTTGCAGACATGTTAACAAAGGGAGTAACTAGGGAGAAACTAAGTTCCTGCTCAGTTTCAGTTGGTCTTCAAGAATGAATATGAAGATGAGAAATTTTCCAGGTCCAAGAAGGTTCAAAGTCTAGCATATACAACAGTGGTGGAGTTGTTGAGATCAGTCTCCAAGTGGGATATTGTTGGTTGTGTAGCCTGATTATCTTCCTGATTCAAAGGTATTTTACTTTCAGCCGTGTTTATACCCCATGAAGTATTTACACCCCAGAAGTATGTACACTCTTCCATGTGCGGGAGTGCAGAGGGGGGGTACCCCCTCTGCGAGGTTCGGGGGGGCTATCCCCCCGAATGGGGGGTCTAGGGGCAAGTAGGCACCCAGCCCCTGAAGGAAAAATTGACTTGTAAAAGTATATTGTAATTTCACTGTAAACCTGGACCGTTCATTATAAGGTCACAAATCTAGCGGTAGAAATCATGTTAGGGTTTTTTTCCCTAGAAGGCAACCCTCTGTTATGAGGGAAATGCATTGCGGCTATGCATGATTGTGAGTATTGTATTATGAGATAGGAGACTGTGAGAGAAAGAAGAGGATGTTACAACGGGTTTGTTGTAGGTTGTATCTCTTCATATGATGGATAATAATAAAGCAAGGACCTGGAAATTTCTCTGGTGGACATAGCCCACACTGGGTGGACCACATAAATCTGTGTCTCTATTGTATTGTGTATCTTTTGTGTTTTGTTTCCGCATTTGTTTAATTTTATTGCTCCACGGTCCTGTTTTTCTAACAGAAATGACCTTGACTATTGATTTATGATGATGCATTCCAGTTTCCTTTCATGGACTAAATGGTGACACAGACATAAATTTATTCAAAAAGTAGTGAAAACAAGCAAAATGAAGAGAACCAAAATCAAAAAGCAAAAATAAAACTTAAAACAAAAAAATATGTAGAGAGTTGTGGATCTGGAAAAATCAGGAGAAATATATTTTGAGAGCTTGGCCATTCACCAGGAAGGTGTCTGGCTATCCCTCCAAATTGCATAGACAGAAAGAGCTCGAACCTAGTTTTTCAGCGATTACAAATGGCCCCAACCATAGATTCTGGAACTTTGTGTGTTCCCCTTTTCCTTCGTGGGGTTTTTCTAATTTGAGAACCAAGTCTCCTACCTCGAAGTTCCTGTCTAAAGAAAATTTTGAATCAAACCAACGTTTTACAATCTGTTGATGTTGATCCAACTTCTTCTTTTCCTATGCTCTTACTTCCTCTAGTTTTAATAAGGAATTAATTCGACTTTCAAGAGGAGGGCATTCCTCTTCTTGAACTTTTTGTGATAATTGTAGAGAAGGAAGAAGAACATGTGAAGAGAGAATCGCTTATCTTTCATAGACAAGAAAGAAAGGGGAATTACCAACATAGGTTTTTGGTGTCACTCTATCAGCTCAGAGTGCAATAAATAGTGCGTTGTGCCAGTTCTTGTGATTTTGAGACACTGTCCTCTTAATGATCTTGATCAAATTTTTGTTCGTTGATTATGCTAGACCATTTCCTTGGGGGTAGTAGCTGGCAGGATATTTCAACTTAATTCCTTTTTCTAAAGAGAACACATTCATATCTAGGGATGAGAAATAGTATGTGTTGTCAAATACTAAAAATTTGGGAATGTCGAATCTAGTAATGATATTCGAATTAAGGAAAGACACTACGCGATTCGTGTTTACCACTTTCAAAGGTGAAACTTCAGACCATCTGGTAAAATAATCCGTTGTTGTAATGATGTATTTATGCTGCTGTGAAGAAGCACAATTAATTGGCCTTATGATGTCAAGACCCCAGTGCTAAAAAGGTGAATCCACTGTAACAGGTTGCAAAGGGAATGTTGCATTTTTCACCCTTCCAACAACCTTTTGGCAGATTATGCATTTACGACACAATGCATGGGCATCTTTAAATAATGTGGGACAATAGTACCCATCTCTTAACAGTTTTTGAACATTGGTGTCTCCACCGAAGTGTTCGCCAGCTTCATCTACATGAAGTTTAGATAATACTTTCTCTGCTTCATCTTTTTCCAAACAATGCATCAGAACACCGTCAAAATTCGTTCGAAACAATACATCATTTATGAACTGGAAAGATGTAGATTTTAACCTGAGTGATCTTTTTTTTTTAGGGTCAACATAGTGAGGAGAAGATCCATGTGTCAAATAAAATTTAATATCATCATACCAAGAATTAGAAACAACTTGTGTACAACTGATTTGTTTTTCGTCATGCTTGTTTATAGCTAAGGTGTTAATTTGACTTTCCTGTTCTTTAACTGAATCAACAACTAGTTTGCATAGGCCTTGACCTCTAACAATTTGTGTCAGATTTATTTCGAGGTCATATTCTTGTAAAGATGTCATCCAATTTTCCCGTTTTTCACCTAATTCCTTTTGTACCAACAAGTTTCTAACAGCAGGATAAGGAATGATGACTCTAGTTCTAGATTTCAGCAGATATGATCGGAAGTGTTTCACTGCTTTAAAAACAACATATGCCTATTGATCTACAACTGGGTAGTTAAGATCCTCTCCTTTGAAAGATGAGCTCATTAAGGCAATGGGGATTTCATTTCTTTCATAATTCTTTTGTGTTAACACAACAACATAAGATCTGTCAGAGGCGAAGGTGTAAAGCGTGAAATCTTGGGAAAAATTGGGGCTCATTAAGGAAGGGGCTTCCACTATGGATTTTCTGATGGAATCAAAAGCTTGACCTTCCTGTGGTCCCCAATGACACTGAACATCCTTTTTAATTAAATTTTGTAATGGTATTACCATTTCTAAAAAACTTGGGACAAACCTTCTGAAAAACTTAATCTTGTCTAAAAATGACTACATGGATTTTTTGGAGGAGGGAGGGGAGAGTTTAGAAATAGCTTGGTTTCTTTCATGATCGATAATCATTCCGGCTTTGGACACTATGAACCCAAGCAGTTTTCCTTGATTAACTGCAAAGACTAATTTCTTATGGTTTAGAGATATGCCATACTTGCGGCATCGTTCTAGGACAACCCTAAGGTGAGACAAGTGATCTTTCTTATTTTTAGAGAAAACAGTAACATCATCAATATAGACCACTATTGATTGATTTATGAGACCACGAAAATAAATGTCCATCACTCTCTGAAAAGTAGACCCGGCATTTATAAGCCCAAAAGGCATCTCCATGTAGGCATAAGTACCCCATGGGGTACGAAAAGTTGTTTTGAGTTGACTCGAGGAAGACATGAGGACTTGGTTGTATCCCAAAAATCCATCTAATAGAGATAGTCTTTCAAAACCGGAAACTTGTTGAAGAATTTGTTCCATTGGAGGAACGAGATAATTATCTTTGTCTGAAGCTTGGTTCAAGTTACGAAAGTCAACACAAAGTTAAATTTCACCACTTTTCTTCCTTACAAGAACTAGATTAGACACCCATTGTGTGTGTCTCACCGGGAAGATTATCTTTGCATTTATTAATTTATTCAGTTCTTTCTTGATAGTGGGTTCCAATTTGGGGTGCATCTTTCTTAGTTTTTGCTGAAATGGTTGAGTTTTTGGTTTCATGGGGATGATATGTTGTATTATATTAGGATCAAATGTTTTTAAATAATCATATGTCTAGGAAAAAACGTCTTTGAATTATTTAAATAGTTTTATAAAAGAAGATCGTTCTTGCTCGGAGCATCCCATTCCCAAATTGATATTTTGAGGATTATCCTTAGTCCCTAAATTTACCGTCTCATAAGTCAAGGAATACATGTTCGTTTTACAATTAACTGACCCTCTAAATTTATCATGCAATTCATAAAAAATTTCTAGTCTCACAATGGATCTGGTAATAGAGTTTACTAGATCAGACGTCGATTCAGGAGATCTAGGATATGATATTATCGTGAAGTGGCGGAGGTTTTCATTGTGAGTGCCTTCATCGATAATTACACCTTGGAAAGTGTCCTCCATATGCAAGAAGTTGATAATCTATTGGTCATCATCGAACACTCTCCAATTGGTAATGTTATCTGGGATCGACGGCCTGAACAACAATTCAATCGAAAATGCATTAGGAGAAATCCCTTCTGCAGGCAAAAGTTTAGAAGTGATGTTATCCAATAAATCAGCCTCTGAATTACTTAATCTAGGAATAGAATTTATATTAAATGCTGAAACAATTTGTATTAAACACCATACCTCAGTTTGGTAACTTTTCAGATGTGGTGATAGGAAATGTATGGAATTTCTTACATGCCTAACCACAATTTTTGAATCACCTAATAACATTAAATTTCTTACGTCCATATCCACAGCTTTCTCGAGTCCTTGCAAAAGTGCTTCATATTTGGTGGTGTTATTAGTGCACTCGAACTCTAATCGACAGGCAATGAAATTCTTATTACCTATGGGGTCAATGAGTACACATCCTGCACCAGCTCCTTCTTTGGATTTTGATCTGTAGAAGTACAGTGACCATATCTGAGCTTCATCGACAGTGTTTGGCACATTTGGAAAAGATTATGACTATGTACAGGTCATAAGTTTTGATTATTGCCCAGGATCGGTGATGGGGGGAATTTCGGTCATGAAGTTACCAAAGAAGGTATTCATTACTTGCATTTCAAATGAATTAGTAGATCCAGTAAAAGGTTCGTTTGCATCATTTATATCCATCACGGTGTTCTTGAAATAGCGTGCATGGTTTATCCTAATTCTAATTGGTTGTCCATTTTCCAGCAGCCATAAATGAGACCAATCTATGGAAAAGTAACCATGCAGTTGTTCGGACCAATCCCTGCTTAAAAAAAAACCATAGACTTTAGGGATGTCAACAACAATAATGTCAATAATTTGGTGAATCTTAGGATTAGAGGATAGCCTAACCAAAACATTCTGAAGTTCACTGATTACCTTAACGTTCGTCCGATCAAGCTGAATAATTTTGAGACTAGAAGGTTGAACTTCTGCGTTAATTTTTTGACACACAGATAAAGGCATTACATTTGATGATTCACCAGAATCAACCATGAAATTATGTACATTTCTATTGAAAATTTCAAAAGTTAATAAGAAAGGTGGGACATTTTTATGAGTGTTAATAGTAGAATTTTGTTGATTTTTTGTCGTTGTCCCTGAAACAATTTTATCTACATTTGATACAATTTTTTCAGTTAAATCCCTTTTATTTGGATGTTCGGATGTTGTTTTAGTAGGGATCTTTTTGGTTGTTTTAGAACTAATTTCTTTAGTCTTCTTGCTGATAGGATTGTTGTTCTTACTATTTTTTGCGATATTTTGAAGCATTTTTTGCAGAATAAGAGGAAAATTCAAAAGCTTGAAAACATAAATATTAGCCCTTAGTTTTTTTATATCTTCGATCAAGTCATATTCTAAAATTGGGGCTGCTAAACTATGTTTTATTTCATCTTGTTTAGACTATTTTGGAGGCACATTATTACTCATTTCGGAAGATGGTTTGCTCTATGTTTTGCTTCTTGTGTTGTAAGGGTGGTCAGTTTCAAATTTTTCTTGGAAAATACTATCAAAGAAATGTCTGAATATATTTGGAGATGATTCCTCTTCTTCAGCTACTTCTTCCTCAACTACATCTTCAGAACTTTCATGAGGGATAGAGTTATCATGTGATTCAAGAATAGTTTGCAAAGTGTATTGTAATCTTTCGAAATTAAGACCTTCAGTGGTCGGATTTGTCCGATTGGGATGAAAAGGATTTCTCAAAGGTGGTTTGAAACCTCCTTTTCTTGAGGATGACTCCTCGGATGATTTCTTCAAGTCCACGGCTTGATTTGATCATTTTTGGAAAGCCTTTTGTAAGATTTCTAGGTCTAAAGTTTTAGGTTGACTTTTGGCTTGGGGAGGCATGTTAAGGATTTCTATTTTCTTTTTAGAGGATGAAGTTGTTTCAGCTTCACTATTGAGATTATCTTTCAAGATTAATATATCCTTTTCGATTTGGCTTGCCTCCTCAAAGGCTTCCAACAATGTAGAATTTTTAGACCTTTTATCCCAAATTGCTATATTATTATGTAGAGCTTTGGTGTAATAGGCAACAATTAGACTCTCAACATGCATTGAATCTACGGGAATTCGATTCTTTAACGTAAGAAATCTTTTGTTAAAATATTTACTTTCTCCTTAGGGTTCATTTTTAGGCTGGAGAGTTCCATAACCAAGACTTTAGGAGATTTATCATCTCCAAATTTCTCTAAGAAACAGATTTCATATTTTTCCCAAGAGACAATGGTCTGGGGCTGTTGGGCGAAATACCATGTGGAGGCATTTCCCTCAAATGTATAAGGAAAGAGTCTACATACTACATCTTCATGCTCTAGACTTTGGAGTCTAATGGCCAACATAAACTTCTTTATGTGATCCTCAACAGATTATTTAGAATATAGATCAAACTTAGGCAACCATTTCTCCAGGTGTTTTGGTAATGGGTATTGAGGCCCGAGTAGAACCACGACATCTTGATTGAGGCATGGTATGGCAGGATTGTTTTGGTTTTCCATGGGTGATAGTGGTGTCAAAGGCTGAGATGATTCAGATGAAGAACTTCATTCGTCAGATGATTCTCCTTCTGAAGAGGATGGAGATGAATGAGGTGGGGATGGTGGAATACCAGAACCTCTGGCTCCAAGGGTAGGTGTTCAGTAGGATCTGTAGTATTATCTCCTAAAGGGTTTAAAATCAGACCAATGCCTTCAAGTTGTTCTTGGATATCAGAGAAATTGAAGGGTTGATTAAGTGGCCTACCAGGTGGTGTGATGCAAGCTAAGGCACTATGTGTCCTTATGAATGACTGACAAACAATTTCTTGCATGTCGCCCCCTTGAGGATTTGGTGTTACCATCTCAACGGGAACCTCAAGATTTTCGATCGAGCTAATTGTTGTCTCGAAAGTAACGTTTTTGTCCAAGAAACTGCGTGCTACTATAGGGGAGCAAGTGTGGGGGGGAGGAGTCTTTTGACCTCCATGTGCCATCAATTGTATTCAGGCCCTCCTTCTAGCTCCATTTGTTGACAAGCAAATATGATTGTCCGTCAACTGGAAGAACAAGTCCAGTCTGGGGTTGTCTAAATAACCCAAGCCATTTGGGGTAACTTGTTCTGACGGGTTTAATGGCTCCGTTAGCCAATCTAAGGTCCTAAAATAAAGAAAGGGATTAAACTAACTAATGTTAGAACTATAATATATATACATATACTCTGATATAATTATTGTAAATGTATTTCAGTAGAGAAAGAAAGAATACGAATATCACTTATGAACAAAATTTACAAGCTGCAAGTTTTAAACAGAAACTTACAAAATCAATGTAAACATAATTGTTTTTGAGAAGTATATAAAGAAAGCACATTTGAATATTTTTTTGTTTTCTAATTATAAATCATATAAAAACTTGAATTAACTGAATTGTGAAACAGAGATACAAAAATGATCAAAGCCGATTTGAGACTCTCCTGTTTCACTAATACATAAACTGATAGAAATTAGAAGCAATTGAAGCTAACCTGTTGTTAGTATGTTAAATGTGTCCAAGTCTCTGTGCGAGAAGAAGCATCCAAATACATTGCCTTATGAAATAAATCTGTAGTAGGCTTATGGTACAATTGTTTTTTGAATAAATTCAAGATATGTACTGACAACCAGAGTTTAATGATAGAATATTGAACACATGTGATACAATAACCTTATGATTAGGAATGATTACAATTCGAGAAATCTTTGTGTAAAACATTCATGTTTAATTATCAACTAAACATCACAGAACAACCCTAATATTAAAATTGATACGATGATCACTGTCACAATATCTGGAACAACAAAACATGAATGATATCTATAGCATGAATATCATGAAACATAACATGTCATTGAGTCTAAAGCTACACAACATATTAATATCTCAAGATTAAATAGAACAAAACATCAATGAAACAACATTCACAATAGACTAAAGTCGAAATGTTGTACGTTGTTCCATTAAGTCGTGTAAGTCATTCGTCCATAATTGGTTCCAGGCCAAGATACCTTTCATTTACAAAATACAAATTATTTAAAGAGTTTTTCGAAATCTCATATTCCTATATCCTAATATAGGATCAGATCCCATGAGATCAAAATATTACAAAAGTGGAGGATGTACAACCACTCATAACCGAATTGTTTCTTTTAAAAAATAATAAATTTTTTTCTTATTTACAAAATAAACAGGAAGGAGATCTAAATCGAACATGTTCCACCTCAGAAAATCAGCATCAAGATATATCAAGTCCTGAAAACGAAATAGGAACAAGTTAGATCATTTATTAACAACTAATTACTAATTTTTATATAAAAATGACTTGGCTACAGAATCAAGAGATTTTGTAGCCAGTCTTATATTGGAAAAATAAATCTAATTTTAACCAATTTGATTCAAAAATAACATGACTGTAATAAGAGGGAGAAAATTGTTTTACCATTTCAACCAATGACTAAACATGGATCAGGATAGCTTGGAATTGATTATGGTATTAACATTGTCTGCATTTTTAATCACAATGTTGTTTGTCTTCTTAAGACGTTTAGCTTGTCTTTCTTGGTTTGCTCTAAGGTCACGATTTTGTTTTGTCAATAATTCATTGTGATCTATGAGTGTTTTAATCCGAGCTTGGAGGATGGGCATATTAGCATAGTATCATTCAATCCAATGTAGGCAAACCTCACATTGCACGGGAGAGACGATCTGTTGATGGAGCGTATAGTCAAGATCGGCTATATCAATACTATTTGTTACGCACCCTTGACCAAGCCTGATACTAGTGAACTCACCTTTATCCTTGACACACAGTGGAATATTATTAACAAGTCATATGGTTGAGCAGGATCTGATTTATGACAATCTGGATCTTCTTCTGTGAGGAAATCTTCAATTTAGGGATCTGAGACCTCATTGACCTCGATCGGGTCGATCGAGCTCAAATGAGGTTTAGATCGATTCCTTAAATTTCTTGAAATTAACCGACCAACTCTTTTATTTCGAAACCCTAACGTTGTGTGCTTTTGTTTTGACTGTTCGTGAGACTTGTCGACATAGGGTTTAATAATGGATTTATGGCCAGTATCCAAATTAGACACATGAGGTTCAGTCCACTCAAAACCTACAACCTATTTCTTATGTGGGGATTGACTAGGCATTACTTTGTCTAGGGGGTTTGTGGCTGGCTCATTATTCAGACTATCAAAATGTTCTTTTACCAGTGGTTCACCCGAAATAAGGGTTCCTACAAAGATGGTTGTAGCAAAGCCATTTCTAGTTAAAAATCCATCCCAACAATCGCCCAGGGTTTTCAAATGGTGAACCAAAAACATTTTAATTAATCCATGGTGAAAGAGACTAGAGTCGAAGCTTTGTTTCTTATTCCTTTTAGACATCTTGTACAGGATCCTAAGCAAATAGAAAGGCACATTCAAATGAAAACCTATGAAGTTCATAAGTAACCGTATATGATAGATAAAAAGAAGACCATAATGACCCTCACAGGTCACAAACTATTTAAGGATCAATAGAATACCATGCCATCTAACTTTAAGAAAAGAAATAGGGATATCTTTGTCACAACAATTGACTTTCCTGGAGGTCATGAAGAGGCTCGAGGGAACTTCTTCGATTTTTGAGTTCTTGAACCACTTCTGACCGGTGGATGGAAGCCCTGTTGCTTCACTCATAAACTCCTCAGTTATCCTCAACTGGATATCTCCAACTTTTTCCCTGTACCCATCAAATGTTTGTGAAAATTCCTTAGCCACACAAAGGTTATACCCTTCAAACCTTTTGATGAAGGAATCTCAGCCCCAACCTTTCAAATCTTCGACTGCATCATCATGGGATAGAAATTCTCGAGAGCCATTCGGCTCTATTCGAAAAACTAGAGCCATTAAAAATATGATTGGACTATAACAGGGGCTAATCAAGATATCTTTGGGTTTAGATGGAAGGAGTGAAAGGAACAAATCTGAGCGGATGAAATGGAAACAAACCAAGTGAAACCCCTACGTAACCATAGTCTGAACATTGAGGGTTCGGTTATTAAGGCTTGAGCACTCCTGGTAATGAAAACCTCATGTACAGGATATGACAAAAACCCTCAAACCATAATGAAAATATTATTAATTCACTTTGCCAGCAAAGGGATTATGTACATGGTATAATACTTGTGCATTATGACTAGCACGACTATAGTTGATTTGCAAAAATTTTAAATATGCAAAAATGTTCATAATTCAAATGTGAATCAACTAAGTGTATAGAAATCACATCAACATTCAAAACACTCCAAGTTTAAGTCATTGAAGTATTAGACATAGAGGAGATACAAGCACAATGACCCTTAAAAGAACACCTTGATTAGGAGTAGAATACAAAACTAAGTTTTCAAGTTTGATTCATGCTTTCAGTCATGAATCAAACATGAAACAAAAATGAAAACACAAATCTTAGAGAATTAATGAACATCTTTCGTAATCCAATAATCATCTCCAAATGATAATATTTACAAAATGTGGTGAAGGAAGCTACAGAAAGTGTTGTTTGTCATTCAAATAGCGAAATTGTGCAGGGCTGCCAACAGTGTGTTAATGCTTCTATGTTGATTGCTTACAAGAGATAGATGTTCCTGTTTGAATTTTATCGATTGTTGTTCCAGATTCCATTTGTTGTAGTTTATTGCTCGACATTTCCTCTCATTTTCACATGCGTTGTTCCTTTCTATTAAATTAGTAATTGTTGTTCCTTTCTGGTAAATTAACATTTGTTGTTTCTTTTGCTTAACTAGTGTTTATTGTTCCTTTTACTTAGTTAGCATTTGTTGTTCAATTACTGTTATGTCATAATTTACAGTATTCAGTTATTTCTTTCTAGCAGATTAGACAATCATCGATAGATCAACTTATTTTCATATATTCAATTCTCGTTTCTTAATTAGATCAATTCATGCCTTTAATATTAGATTCAATTCTTGTTTCTTAATTAGATCAATTCATGCCTTTAATATCAGATTCAATTCTTGTCTCTTAATTAGATCAATTCAGCAATTCAATTGATGCCTTCAATTCATAGAACATTATAGATCAGATTTCAATCCTATTCAGTAGGATCTTAGCTTTAGAAACTTAATGAATGTGTGAGGAACTTGATTGTTGATAAACTCATATTTGCTTTAACTATGTGATTTTAGCCTCTACGAGCTATCTGCATAGATTTTGTTGATATTCTTGAAATAGAAGATGAATCCTCGGGTTGATAAATTAATGTTAAACTAAGGTTGTTTTTAGGACATATTTAGAGCCCAACACTTCCTCTATCCAATTAAAAGACTTATGCTCCTTATTTATGGTGTCCAATATAAGTGCACAAATACTACTGAAATTCCTGATGAATTTCCTATAAAAAATCACCAATCCATGAAAACTTCTTACCTCAAACACACTTCTTGGAGAAGGCCAATCTATTATTTCCCTCACCTTTTCTAGGTCCATCTTCAACTCATTTGAAGAGATTACAAATCCAAAATATACAAGTTTTGTTTTCATGAAAGAACATTTCTTCAAATTTACTAGCAACTTTTCTTGTTGCAGTCTTCTCAACACTATGTTTAAATGCCACAAGTGCTCTCCTTTAGTCTTACCGAAGATTAAGATATCATTCAAACATAAAATTACAAACTTACCAATAAAATATTTGAGTACTTCATTCATCAACCTCATAAATGTACTCGATGCATTCATTAAACCAAACGACATAACCAACCACTCATACAATACTTCATTTGTTTTGAATGTTTTCTTCCATTCATCTCCTTGTCTCATCCTTATCTGATGGTAACCACTATTTAATTCTATCTTGAAAAAATAAATAGCTCCACTTAAACAATCCATCAAATCATCCATTCTAGGTAAAGGGAATCTATACGTGATGGTTATCTTGTTGATGGATCTTGAATCTGTGCACATTCTCCAACCTCCATCTTTATTTGGACTCAATACAGTTGGTACGACACACAGAATCAAACTTTCTCTAACTAAACCTTTATCCAACAACTCCTGTACTTGATTTTTGACCTCTTCATTCTCTCGAGGTGTCAATCTCTATGCTACTTTACTTGGAAAAATTGCTCCTATAATAAGTTCAATATGGTGACTAATACTCCTAATGGGTGGTAAAGAGTGAGGTAACTCATCCACCAAAATATCAATGAAATCATCCAATAATTCTTGGACTTTTACAAGTAAATCATTCATAGACGTGATTGTAAGGATAACTATTGGCTTACCTACAACAACAAACTGTATCTCTTATTCCTTCTTGACTTATTTCAAGAGTTCCTTCCCACTTGTTCGCGGTCAATCTGTCAGCAGGTGAGCAAAATGGAGACCGCTCTGCATGCCTTGTTGGGTTCACCAAGGCAGAACATCTGTGGCAGCATGGGGTTAACAGGAAACAGAAAACATAACATAATACAATCTAATTAACAGCTGAAAGCAAATAACAGTTCGAAAACAAACAAAAACATCAAACATGAGACAAGGGAGTCGTCAATGGTTCCGGGCTTGATCTTATTAGCGAAACCAGAGAACACGCTGAGGGCAGAGATAAGGGTTCCCTCTCCCTCCAGCGGAAGGTCCTTCGGGGCTCTCAAGATTGTGCTTTCCTTACAAAATGAGTAGAGATGAAATGAACAGTGAAAGAACTCTGAGTTAGGCCGCTCATGGATGGCTTGTCAAAAGACTAAGCTCTGAATCTGGACAGCGTAACTTTGCTGGGAATTCTCTGCTGAAACAATGAGCCTTCACAACTATTTATAGAAATTTCCAGTCGGTCACGTAACCAGCTTCCGGTGTAAACACGGACCTGTTTAGGGTTCACTTAAGCCATAAATTCACCGAATTTGCAGAGCCAACCCTGTTCTGAGGGTCAAATCGTCTTGGGGGCCGGTCCAAAGGTGGTCGGGAGGCCGACTTAAGCAATTAATGTGTCGTATTAGCAGATGCACGGCTTTTTATGTGGACAGTCACGCGTCGGGCACGCGCATGCGCGCGAAACATGTTTTTGTCCCGTGCATACGCGCGCGCACCCTACTGCTGTAAAGCGCCCTTCAATTTTTGGTTACTTTGTATAGTTTTTGACCTTTCTGGAATGCTGTGAACTTGATTCAGTGCCATGAATGACTTCATTTTTGTTTTGATGATGTGGAGTTCTTGTCGCCATGTGCAGACGAAATTTCAGTGATAACACCACTCATGAGAATTATGTCTGGAATTGCTTCTTCTTTGACTCCTTTATCTTCTATTGGAAACAACATATGTTTACACCCATTCTTCTCCAGGGTATAGGTATTATTCCTCCCATCATGTATGAAATTCCGATCATATTGCCAAAGTCTTCCCAACAGAACATGACAAACATCCATAGGTATTAAATCACATAAAACTTCATCTTTATAACCACCTATTTTGAAATCAACTTTTCATTGTCGACTTACCATGATTTGATGTCCTTTTTGCAACCATGATACCTTGTATGGATTCAGATGTGCAGTTGTCTCCAGCTTATGTTTCTCCACCATCTCTGTGGATACTAAATTATTAGTGCTTCCACTATGTATGATCACCTTGCATACCCTTTCTTTGGTCTCGCAAGAAGTTCTAAACAAATTATTTCTCTGGACTGGTTTTCTTACCTCTTTCTTTGGTTTTACGAAAACTATCTTCATCATGAGTGATCTTCCTTCTTTTGTTGCTTCTTCCTTCATCTCTATCTCTACATTACTCCTCTATGCTTCATAAATGTGAGCTTCTCCACCTCTTGTATTCTTTCTCTCATGGAATTCCCAAGACACATGCCATGTATTTCCATAGGCATAGCACTTCACCTCTCCTCCTATACCTCTTCCTCTTCCTTTCAGAAAAAAGTTTCTTCCACCATAATTTCCTCCTCGATAAATTCCTCCTCTCTGTGTCTAACTGTGATATCTTCCATTTTCTGGTCTAGGATTATGGAACTTTTCTCTGACTATTCCTCTTCCTTTGCTTGGACTTTTTCCTTTGTTTCATTGACTCTACTTCCTTGCTAACTTCTCCTCTGCTTTTAGGGCCACCTGATAAGAATATTCTACATTTATCATCGTCATCATGTTGATTTCATATTTTTTATTTTATATCTCAAACCATTAATGTACCATGCAACCTTTTATTCATCATTCTCTCTATATCCTTCTATAATATTCATCTTATAGAACTATTCGATGTACTCCTTCACTGAAAAAACTTTTTGTCTCGGGTTTTGTAGCTTCTTGAATAGATTTACTTGATAATATTTGGGTTTGAACTTACATTTTAATTTAGCTACTATTCTATCCAAAATCTTAATTTTGGACTTACCTTTGCATCTTCTGTCATCTTGTAATTCGTCCCACCATAGCAATGCATGTCCTTTCATCCTAGTCACAACATGCTTCACTTTTTTTTCATCGTCAATCCCCTCATAATCAAAGTACTTGTCTAAATAACTTACCTAGTGAAGAAGTTCTTCTAGATTTACATTACCCTCATACATTGGGACCTATATTTTCAATCTGGTTCCCATATTGACCACATCTCTCAACATTCGCTCCTTTGTTGCTTGTTCTCCTGTAACTTCTTCAATTTATACATCTTCATTCTCAGATTCACTGATCTCACCAGCAATAGGTGATCTTATTTGCATTGTCTCCATGGTGTCTAACCTTTCACAAAGTTGTCTCATATCCTATTCCATGTCTGGATTTATCACTGGTCTCTCTCTACGTCTCCTTAGCGGCATGATTCCAAGTTTTATTTCCCTTGTAGAGATTAATTTTGGCTTTGATACCACTTGACGCAAAACCCCACCACTGCCAGGGGCTTGTGAAACCTCTTGATATAAGTATCATTCACATTATGGAGCTGAATCATCACTCAAAATCCTATTGATCCCTTGAATTCTTATCCCATGGAACTTTTCCGCTTACACTATGCACAAATTCAAGTTTTTGAGGGTCTATTTATCTACACAGAGAAATTCACGTGACCTTGGGCCAAGTCTGTGGGTTGATACCCTTTAATGGCGTGAACTACGACAATTTGGGACTTTAGGCTTCAGGAGTTCTAAGAATAATACACGACGTTTCTCCCGAACGTTGAACTAGAAGATGACCAAACAAAAGGAAGGATCGACGATCCTCAACATATGTCGAGATCTACGTTTTACATATGTTTCAAGCCTCCACACTTCAAGATATTTAACCTCTCCAACATGCAACTACCTTGAATTCTTGAACTCCAAACAGATAGATCGGACTGGTAGCGCTTGCCTCAGATAAACTGTGGATCTATGCTCCACACTTCGAGCTTTGAAATCTTCCACAACTCAACACATAAGATCCTCCATAGTGTCAATATGGTGAGCTCACAAAGGACCTGATCAATGGTCCAATTGTCCTCATGAATGGACAATTGGGATCTACTCCGGCCTTTGGGCCCTTGGGATTTCTCGACCCAAACAAAATTACACCTTCGTTCCTCTAGGGTACCAAATATATGAACTTCGAGATATACTAACACGTGACTCTTCGCACCGATGGTTAATATTCGTTTCAGGCTTCAAAAATTCAAGAAGCTTGCACACTTCTACAATCACACTCCAACTCATCCGGATAGTCGAACTTCTGAACTACTCTATATTTGTGGACACGTGTCCACACAATCGGGTGGTCCACATCTTCTTTGGTTCTCGAGACTTTGGGAAACTAGTCTCTTTTGCACAAACCACACAAAAAACTCCAAATACGCGATGTCCAAAGGATTTTAGTGGTTAACACCCATGGTACTTTCCCAGATCTAATGGCTAGGAAAGATCTGCTCCTCCTTGGGAGGATCTTTTCCACTCAACCTCAAAAATGAAAGGGTTCTTCCCTTCAAATATTTTGGTCGTTATTTCTCCTAAGCTTCAACACTCAAATGATTTGGGTCTTCTATGCACACCTTGCACTCTTTTGAAAACTTGACACTTGAATATTTATGGAAATATTCCCACGCACTCCTTGCATTCATTTCCTTTAGACTCTTAAACACTTGACTAAGTGTTGGCCCTGTGCATTCCTTGCAAGGGTCCTCTCGAGATCCTATACTCATATGAGTATATGTGCAGTCCTTGCACTCATCCTGCACAATTTCACATTATCTCTTCTAAGCTTCTTATTCTGAAGGAGACTCTTCCTTTCCACCCCTTGTGTGGCTACTATGCACTCCTTGAACAAGTACCTCACAAGAGAAACAATTGAAACTTACTGAACACTATAGATTCATTCAATTGACCATGAAATGAATACATAAGAATATAAAGAGAAGAAAACAAATAACATGACATTACCCAATTAACTCATAAGAAAACATGTACAAACTCAAAGTCTGAAAGCAATCCTCCTCAATTATATTCCTTTTGCAAAGCAGTCTTACAAAGAATTCTTGTAGCTCTCAGCTTCTCCTTGAAAAAAAATTCTCAATAAACTTCAACAAAAAAATAAAATTTTCTTCAACGGCTTCATTTGGGCATAGATTACATATATTTATACATGGAGGGGCTTCTAGAGCCTTCCTACCGACTACTCTAGTGCTATCATATTGTTAAGAACCAAACATCAATATAGCATATAAAAACCTCAGCAAAAGTACTCAACGCCTTGAAAAAGAGATAATTTCAGATAATAATCCTCTTCGAGGGGGCAACCTCCTTTTA
>JZKD02S0338305.1:485229-503286 GCA_000966675.3 Picea glauca | reverse complement strand
CATTACTAATCTAAATTACAACTAATGGCCTAAAGCTGACATAAATAAAATAACATTACTAATCTAATATGCCCCAATTAAGTGGTAATGAGCCAATATTAGGGCTTAACACATATTGTAATTAAAACATTCTAACACTAAGGCTTATTACAATAAATGGAAATTACAATCTAGATACGGGTCACTGCTCAATATCTGTACAATCCTACAACTAATTAAAATAATTACAATCTTTGGTGGCCTCATATAATGGCTCAATCCTCAAAACATTAAAATCTCTTTTAATTTCAATCTTTTCAAAATATCAAATTGATGCACTCTCATTGGGTCTCAAAACAATTTGAACGTCTGTGCTTGATGCTAATTTGTGCTCCTGCATCATACTCCTCTAGACAAAATATGCATGGAATCCTTTCCATGATTCCATGAGATCCTGCATTGTCTTTCCATGCTTCTAGATATCAGCTTCAGCTATCCAACTAGCATCTTCTGTTGGATGGTCCTTCCACTTAACCAAATACTCATAATAAATCTTCCTTTTGGTCTTCTTAGCAATCCTCTCATATAATATGTTCTCTATATGTGGCGTCTCTACTATGGGAATGTGTTGCTTCCATTGAATTTCCTCTTGACCATATGTATCATCCATATAATATCAGATATTCATCCATGGAAAAAAATATGAATAACTCAACTGTGCATATGTCTTATCATGACCAAAATTTCCAACCAAAACTCCAGTATGATTTTCCTTCAACATATTGTCTCTCATTAAGAATTTTGGGATACATAATTGGTTCTCTTTGAACAATAGTTCATATTGGATCAAATACTCCATCCATTGACTTGTGTCCCTTGGAAAAGGGTTTTCACATGCTTTGTAAGCTTCTTTAAAATCTAGGTCTTCTTGATACATCTCCTTGAGGTGTTCAAATCCCAAGGTACTTGAAATTCTTGCAAGATCAAACATCTTCTGCTCAAAGAATCTACAACTTTGTTATCATTTCAACTAATATGATTAACAACAAAAGTAAAATTATGCATGAATTCCACCCATTTGGCATGTCTCTGATTCAATTTCTCTTGTCTGGTTATAAACTACAATGCCTCATTATCATAATATAAAACAAACTCTTTCAGAATAAGATAATGCCTCCATATTTTCAAGGCTTTAATCACAACATAAAACTCCTTTTCATATGTGGAATACTTCCTCTTAACATCATTCAAATTCTCACTGAAATAAGAAACATGATTATTGTCTTGACTTAAAACTGCACCAATAGTTACTCCACTTGCATCACATCTTACCTGAAATGTCTTCTTAAAATTTAGCAGAACTAAAATCAGTTGTATTGTTATCTTTTCTTTCAACACTCTAAATCCTCTCTCAACTTCCTCTATCCAATTAAAATTCTTATGCTCCTTATTTATGGTGTCCAGTATAGGTGCGCAAATACTACTAAAATTGCTGATGAATTTCCTATAAAAACTCACCAATCTATGAAAACTTCTTACCTCAAACACGCTTCTTGGATAAGGCCAATATATTACTTCCATCACCTTTTTTGGGTCCATCTTCAACTCATTTGAAGATATTACAAATCCCAAATATACAAGTTATGTTTTCATGAAAGAACATTTCTTCAAATTTACTAACAACTTCTCTTGTTGCAGTCTTCTAAACACCATATTTAAATGCCTCAAATTCTCTCCTTTAGTCTTACTAAAGATTAATATATCATCCAAATGAACAATTACAAACTTACCAATAAAATATTTGAGTACTTCATTCATCAACCTCATAACTGTACTTGGTGCATTCGTTAAATTAAATGGCATAACCAACCACTCATACAATCCTTCATTCATTTAGAATGTTGTCTTCCATTCATATCCTTCTCTCATCCTTATCTAATGGTAACCACTCTTCAAGTATATCTTGGAAAAATAACTAGCTCCACTTAAACATTCCATCAAATCATCCATTATGGGTAAAGGGAATCTATACCTGATGGTTATCTTGTTTGTCTCTTGAATCTATGCACATTTTCCAACCTCCATATTTCTTTGGACTTGTTATCCCCTATCCTAGGGATAACTAAGGAGATCATGTCTCTAGGCCCATAATATATATACATGGATTACCAAGAGTCCTACGACTTGAGCATGGACCTGGAGGACCCCTCTTTTCTTCAATGCAACATATTTATCAGTAGTAGTAGTATCATTGTGACCAACCTGGTCCTGAAGTAGCAATAATTCTTACTCCATGAGGTAATGAGTCTGGGTATCATGGTATGTGTCACTCTAATTCTTTAAGAACTTGAATATGTTTCATTGAATTCTCCTTCATTTCATAATGTTTTATTGGAAATTATGCACTTTAACTTTTTCATATCTGGAAGGGTGACAAACTGCCCTAGCAAGTTGATCTCCCTTTAGGATTGGTTTCCACTGGGTGGGTTTGTGAAAGGTCATCTCCCATTCCCTCCATACTTACCACTTTCCATATTTATTCCTCTCATCTCCCCCTACCATCTTTCAGGCATTGGGATTGGCCACACTAGGAAGGGTTGTATCTTTCCTTGTGGGAAGAAGGGGCTAAAGGCCCAGAGGGTAAAATTAGCTGGTAAGAGTTAAAAGCCTTTAAAACCTTTGAGATGCTTCACCCAGGGATTCCTGAGAAAGAAGTAAAAATATTATGAGTAAGAAAAGATAAACCATAAGATAAATAAACACTCAAGGTACTATTTGGTGGATATGAGTTCTCATCATGAGTTGAACTATTATGACCATGGGCATGTAGCGGTATGACACTACCACCTATATGGTCACCAAACCAGGGTAGTGGCTCTTGGTGGCATAGCCAAGAGAAAGGGGTCTCATCACGATCCAACCTTCTCATATCCATGAAATGTTTGTAGATAATGTTGTCACCTCTGGTCACCAAGCCAGGATAATGTCCCTCAACTCTTCCCCTTGAAGTGCAAAAGAAAAATATAGAAAAAGATAATAAAGTTAAGAATAAAAGGAAGTAAATGGGCTAAGAAAAAATGGCATTTATGAAAAGATGCATCTCGCCATATACAAAGGCACCCACATGTAATACTTACATTTCCCTATTATCACTGCACCCCATGCCCAAACACTTACCCCAAGCCACCTCATTGACCTGGATTATCTCTCACCTAGGAAAAACCCCAAACTTAAGGAGGATTAGCCCAATAGGACACCCTCAGACCTTCTCCAAAGTTGACTTATCAAATTGCATAATGTCTTTGAGAATTTTTCTTGATAAAGCGGTGTTTAATGAACATGTTTGGGTAATTTAATTATTGGATGTGATTTACATGTTATGATATTTGTGACTTATGAACCCCTAGAGGGTGTACTTGTTGTTGTTGCAGGACCTCACCTGGTGGATAGGTACACTTGAGGGAATGATTAGCTCAGACCTTCATGGGATTGAAATCCCACATATGGATGTTGTAACCCAAGCTAGGGGCAAGAAGACATCATAGATTTGCACCAGGAAGAAAGAAGGATGTCACTTTTGGAGGCACCCTAGAAGACCTAGAACTAGGGGGATCTTTCTCTTCCACATAGATGTTGGACTTTGAAGGCCCATGATGTCATAATCATGACCCTAGACGTTATCCAGAGCTAGGGTTTCTGTTTTGGAGGAATTTATGAGCCTAGTGGCACATGTGGGATTCATGTCGGACCTTTGTAGGCCAAGCACCCTGCCTTTTAGGCCCAACGTTTCACCTAAGGGCCTCAACGTCACCCTAGAAGGGCATGACATCATCCTTGGAATTGTTTTCAGATGATAATTGATTTTATTTATGTCTAAATTGATTTTTTTGTAAATTGGCCAGGCTGGCCTTTATTTGACATGAAATTAATTAAAGGTCACCATTTTTGTATAAATAAACATAAAGTACATTCATTTTTAGATCACAACTCCTCACACAAGACGAGAGGTGTGAAATTTGCACCCTAGAAGGGCCATTGGATGAAATTGTGAGGCACACTCTTGTATAAGGATGATTTTTTGCAATTTGGATCAATCTTGGAAGCTTTTATGGTGATATTGCGTGGTTATTTCATGATTATTCTTGGTGCATTTTGGTTTGATTTAGGGCAATGACTAAGAGAGATGTAGGCACAAAAACCTGAACTTTGTGGCCTTGGATGTAATGTCAGAATTGCTCCAAGGATTTATACAAAGAATAACCGTGTTTCTCTAGTGGATAGTAGTTCAGTTGTTGTGTCTTCAAATTGTGGCTTATGAAGGCGATTAGACTAAGATTTTCCCCATCATCCTTTTGCAATAAGATTGCATAAATTGTCTCCTCTGATGAATTAGTGGACATGAAAAATTACTTAGATCGATTAGGATTGATTAAAAGAAGGGCATAAGAAATGGATTTCTTAATGAAATCAAAATCTTGATGGGTAGGGGGGTCCCATTTGAACCGAATGTCCTTCTTCATAAGCTGATTTAGAGGTTTAACAACTTGATCAAAATCAAGAATGAAGTGTCTTAGGAAGTTTATCTTTCTGAAGAAATATTGCATTTATTTTTTATTAGTAGGAAAGGTAAACTTTTTAATTTCTACCACTCTCTCGAGATAAACTTTGACACCTTCTCGAGAGATGATGTGACCCAAACAATTTCCTTCCATAACACCAAAAATGGTCTTCTTAGGAGTTAAATATATTCCAAACTTACGACATCTAAGAAGAACCTATCGGAGGTGATCAAAATGACTACTTCATTCCTTGGAAAAGATTGCTAGGTCATTGAAGTAGAAAACAATCATCTTACCTAATAATCCTTTGAAATTAATGGCCATGGCACGTTGAAAGGTATTCTCAGCATTAATAAAGTCGAAAGGAATCGTGTTATATTCATATGTGACCTAACAAGTAGTGAAGTTGGTTTTGTGACTATTAGAAGACTTGAGGGATATCTTATTGTAACCCGAGAACCCATCTAAAAGGGACGTCATTTGATCCCTAGAGACTTGTTGGAGGATATCTTCCATTGGTGGGTGTTATAACCCTAACTTGCATACATGCTTACCTGGCATCAGGCCATCTCATAGCCCTTCTTTGCCAAGCCACTACTGAACAACTCTTCTAAAAAAATCCATTTTTAAAAAGTCCATGCTAGCTGACCCACTACAGCCTGCATGGATCTACAGTGTCCATGCTAGCTGGCCCACTACAACCCACGTGGACCTACAGAAGCATGAAAAAAGGAAAGTTGTTGACAGAACACACAACTTTGGGTGAGTTAACTAAAACTTTCGGCCATGCATGGTTGAGGGTTCAACCAAATACCTAGCTTCTTCTAGCCTATAAAACAAGGGTTAGGGGTCCCATTTAGAAGAGGAGAATCATAGTAAAGAAACTATACACAATTGCATATTCCCTTTGTCCCAACCCTTTAGCCTTCCTTGTGCAAAGAGAAAGATAGAGAAAAGAAGTTGGAGGACAGTAGAAGAGGATCCCAGCACCAGGTTCATGGAGCAGTGGTCGGCTTCATCATTGTAAGTTGATTTGTTGAAGTTAATAATAAAGAGATACTTTCCCCATCCCACCATATAAGGTTTTTATGATTTATTGTATACTTGTTTATTGAAATCTCTAACCCATTAATATATATATCAAATGCATGCAGAGTTTTTTGTTTGTTTTGTGTGAATGTAGGTCAGCCTTGGGAGGAGAGATGAAATCAAGGACGATCAAGTGTAAGGAGGGATCTACATCAAATGACCGTAATAAGGTATGTTCATTTAACTATGTATTTTCTTAAGAATAATGGGGATTAGGTCTGGGATGATGGTAGAAAGTAGAGTTCTTTAGGTCTTTTCTGCATGCATAATATAACCCTAAGTGCTAGTCCATAGAGGGATTTCCCACTCACAACAGAATTGGCGACCATGCTAGGGAAGTCTCTAGGGTTCCTGGGGATATTTTTGGGTATTTTAAGAACTGGTTTCATTTCCCTGTTTTTAAAGTTTCTACAAAAGTTTGAGCTAAGAGAGATTTTGGTCTTCCATACCATTTATCTTTGTGTACCCATGCCCTGCATTCTCACAGCCTATGTTTACACGCTAGCTCAGTAAGTGACAGTCGCGTGTAGATTCCAGAAAATCTCTTTTAAAGAGGCAGTCATCCTCTTCCATGTCAGAAGTAGTCCTTGGCAGGGGTTTTATGGAACTCTTTCTAGTCCTTGTTTCTTGCAGTCTGTATCTTAGGTTTGATCACACCTCAGATTGGTTTGTTCTATGAATTTTTCCTTGATTTGTTTTCTTCTTTTGTTAAAGTAAGTGTTTGAATCTTCAAGAGATTCTGGTTTTCAGTACCAGTAATCTATGTCTGGGTTGGATTGCTTGGATTTTTTTTTTTGTCTCAGAGTTAGGGATACATGCAGCATGTATAAGGCCAGCATGCATGTACACACCCTATGACTTTACACATCTCATGTGCACACGCTTGTTTTTGGACTATTAGTGGTGTGCTTGATGAGAAGTTTTGTTGAAGGTGAGGCAGTCATCCTTTCTTTTAACAAGAGCTCTACATTTTTTTCTCTCTTTCATAGCAGTCAGTAACTTAGGTTTGATCACAAAAATAACTTTCTTTTTCGTTTACAAGTTTTTTCCTCAAAATTTTATGTTATAGGGTTTTTAGACAAGTGTGAGAGTCCATTTTTTAAAATTTACTTGTGTGTGAATTTTGACGTGAGTCCTTGAAATCTGTGCATAGGCCATAATTTTTCTTGGTTTTTACTTGTTGGTATTTATCCTTTTTTTCTTTGTGAGCATTCAAATAAAAAAAAAAAACTTGTATTTCTTCAATTGGTTAAAAAGTGTTGTTTTGCATTAGTAACCAGGGAAAAGTATTTTCTTTCATAAGTTATTGATAGTGTACTTAGATCATAAGTATCTCGTAGTCGAGTGAAATCCTACTTTGAGTTTGTTTTTCAAAGATCTTAGAATTTTTTTTTTTAAATTTGAAAATTTGTTTAAAGAAAAGTTTTTGTTTCCAAGCTTTTTGTTTATCTTACTTTCATCTTTCCAACATGATTAGTTTCACTTTCATAGCCTTTGACGTAAGACAAGCCATAAAATTAACACTAAAACTAAAATTCAATATACTTTTTATGTTTGTAGGGTCAACCAACTAGTTTAGGGTTAGGGCCTTGAATTAGGTTGGAGAGGAAACTCTTCAAGGCCATTAAAATCAAACATTGGAGTCTGAGTTAGGGAGTGTCAATGTCCAGTATTGTGAAAGTTATCCGAGACACCCCTCTAACACAAGGGGTAAACACGAGGTTGTGTGTAGAAAGGTAACGGAGATAACCCCTCCAAAGTTGGACCAATCGTAGTGGAGAACACATATAGAGGGCTTGTTTTGGGATTTCGTCGATTGCATTTGCCACGAAAATTTGTGGGTGTCAAATCCATTCGAGGTCCTCAGTTATCTTCCAAACCACTTTCTTTTGATACCCTTGACATGTTTCGGGATCGATACCCTACTCATTGTGGTCTACCTGACTTTCGACTGTACTCACCTGGTGACTTTTCGCATCCTGGAAACCTAGTTGACTATCTTTTTAGGGACATAGACAAGTGTCTGCAGGGGTATACCACAGTATCTAGGACAAACATCGAGCCACGCTTTGCAGAGTATACCTAGAGGGTTATTTCATGTTCGAGTTGCACTTGCACCGGTAAGTTTCTCTAGTGTTGGTTGTTGTAATTGTTCTTCCAATTAGTTTAGTGTTTGCTTGTCTTATCTTGTAGTGACTTTTTAGTGTGTGTGGTTTTTTGAACGGTTAGACTTCCCTAGAGTGTCTTTGATATTCCCACATAGTGGAGGATCATGATCTCCATTGGTCATGAAGGTTGTAGGGACTATCACTGGTTACACTTGAGCCATCCCCTCCACCACTAAGGCAAAAGCTAGACCAACAAGGGTCTTTTGAAGTGATCGGGTCACAAGAAATTGTACCTGACAAACATTCGAGGGAATCGACTATTTTAGACTTTGGAGCACAAGCTCTTGGTCCACCTGAAACCTCAACCACTGATCTTTTAGCACCCATCATCGTACTGATTCACCCTTACGAGTGCCAGACAGTGTCACATGCAGCAATGGAAACAAATGTTGTTACTCCTTCTGGGAATTCTTCAATTCCCACTACGGTTGTCACCATAGGAGAGTTTCCACCTCCTAACCCACTGTCACCGGTCTGAGCCACCATGGTCTCGGCCACTTCTACCTCGCACAGTGGTCTGATCCCGTCTATGGCGGCGGCCACAACCCCTTTCCCACCAAGTGTGACAGGCCCTCCATTCTCATACGAGATGCCTAGTTTAGGTACAAGTCCTATACTTTCGTACTCCACATCACAGACTTCAGGGCTGGGGGCAGGGAGCTCTAATGCTCCTATGCAAGGTCACATAGGGGGAACTTGTGCTCCTTTTAATGCTTTCCCTTATGGGGGAGTTCATATACCTCCTTCATCCCTTTTGCTCGGTGGCACGCACCAGCCATCCGTCGACCCACCTTCACACCATAGTTTACTTGGAGCAGGGAGCCAAGGACCACCTTCGCATAATATGCCAGTAGGTTTGATACAGTTTTCTTTGTTCGGTGTGTTTGGTAACAATGCCTTCTCATCAACTACTTTCTTGACTGGCGGCAACCTCAGTTTTGGACAACCTATTCCTATGCAGGGTACTATTCCTGCATAGGGGGGAAACTGAGGAACTTCTTCCGCATCAAGGCCTTGGAATTATTGGCAAGGATCTATTCCTTCATCAATAATGTCGATCTAGAGAAATTCTTTCCACAGTCAATGGAACCATGGACAAGGTACTAAGCCCATCCCTACAGGGCTGGCATGGGGCAACCCTTCCCAAAGTCCTCTGAATGTAATGCACACCCATCCATCTACGTCCTATTTTGGGAATCATCTGATGATGTCTCCTCACACGCAAAATCCATACGCTTGTCATGGCCACAGTTTTTACCAGAACCTAAGCCAGCAACTGAACTTTTCCTGGCAACCTGGTGCCAGTCAAACTCTAGGTCCCTTTTTCCCAGGTTATCACCAACAACCCAAACTACCTTTCCTAGCAACCTTGCATTTGCTAGATTTGACAAGGTTTTTGAATGACCCTATCTGTCACGATCCGCGTTGGCCTCTTATGCCGATGAAGTTTCCTTTAGACATACCAAATTTCGAAGCCAAGCCTAAGGAAGATCCAGATGGTCATGTGACTACCTTCCACCTTTGGTGCTCATCTAACTCATTGAAAGATGACTCTGTACAGTTGCGATTGTTTCAATGTACTCTCACTGGGAGTGCCATGAAATGGTACATTGATCTCGACCGCTCAAGATACTCTTCCTTTGGCTAATTGGCAATGGCCTTCCTAAACCATTTCCAATTACCTGTGAGATATGACGCTCGCATAGAATTGCTAGCCAATTTCTCACAGACAAAAGCGGACCATATATCGGATCACATCCAAGAATGGAGATGTCAAAAGAGTCTAATTAAGGTACTAGTCCCACCAACATTCCTTCTTGAGTGGTTCCTTAAGTCTTTGGTCCCACAGTTATCCAAGAATGTCGCAACTTCAGGAGTGTTTTCCAAAGAAGACACCATCATGAGAGCTCAACAGCTTGAGCTCATCTATTCTCAGTCTAGTTTATTATACGAGATCTTGCTAGATGCGCCATGCTCAATACTTGATAAAACCAGACAAAGAGTTGGACCACATGCCGATGATATTGTTGGTTCAGCACAAAAAAATCCCATTGAGCAACTGACGAATCAGTTGCAGCAATTGTCTATAAAACACACAGTGGCTAGCCAAACTACTGTTTTGGCTACTCCCCCTACTAAAACATCGGATGTACACACAGTGCAATCGACAAATCCGAAGGCCACCCAATAGCCTGAAGGAAATAAAAAACAACAAAAGAAGGGTAAGGGGGATAAGAAACCCACTGATAATGCTGGCAAGGGAAACACTGAGAAACAAAAGGCGAGGTATCCATGCAACCTATGCGTGGAAGACCACCCGAACCACCTATGTCCTCGGCTTGTAGAAGCCCAAAAGCTTGTGACACAACAATAGCCTGTTGTGTTAACTAATCCATTTCAGCATGGACAAAACCTAACCCAAGCCTCTACAAGTGCAAAAGGGGGCAGTCAAGGACCCTCTCCATATTCAAACAATCCTGCATCTGTGAATGTATATATGATGAAGGGTGATGCTTTCATATCCACTAGAGCGCATGACTATAGTAAACCAAGCACTTCTGAGAAGGGAAAAGAAGAAAAAATCCCATCTCTTCCTCTACAGATTGACAAGACTGTGGGTGAAATAATGACACACATCCCAAAAGGTGCGTTCAAAAATGATTCTCATAACCCAAATGCAAGGTCCACCTAGAACTATTCTGTGGTGGAAGATTTGTCTCAAACCCCTTGTGCGATGTCCGCTTTGGAGGTCCTCCAAACCTGCCCTTCCCAAAGGAAAGGTTTGTTAACCTTCCTAGGATCTACCAAGACTTGTAATCCGAGTACCATCATTCTAGATACAACTGACTTAAAACCTCATCTTCCATACCACGTATCATTTCATATAGTAGTGGCTCACCCCATGAAAATTTTTACTCGAAATGTTTTCCGCATAGTGGTTGATGAGGGTGTCTCAACATGCATTATGTCATTGGAATGTTGGAAGGCCATTGACCAGCCCATTATTTCTCCATTGCTCACTCTTCTCACTGCTTTCGACGGTCGTTCATTTTGACCACATGGTATCATTCCCTCTTTTCCTGTGCAATTGGGAGGGAAGACCGTGTGCGTTGAGGTAGAGGTAGTTGATGCGTCTCTCGACTACAATATTTTGTTAGGAAGGAGTTGGACTTATGCCATGCAAGCAGTCATTGCTACAATTTTCCTGGTCTTTTTGTTTCCACATGAGGACCGGATTGTAACCATTGATCAATTGTCTTTCTCCAGACCTGACCCTTCATTGGGGGTGTCCGCAATCCCGATGATCAATAATCCTCAACCAGGCATAGTCAACGTAGGGGTTTTTTGTGCCCATATTTGATGAGTACCTTTGATTACCCACCCCCTCAAGGTGATGTCAAGTTCATATCCGACCACCATAAGGTTGAAATTTTCCAAGTTTCGTCATTTCGCACGACTTACTTCACCGATCCATGGATACTTCCTTCCCCATCGGCCATGATGGAATGGACATGGCACCCAAGAATGTCCATGCTCTTGTCCGCACTTGAAGTAGCATACTCTTTAGTTCAACAAACTTCAGCCAACCCAGATCCAACTCCTGTACAAGAGTTAGATCCACATCTAGAGCCTATTTGGGCTCAAGGTTCTCTCACTGACATTGATTCATTAGACTTAGTCTTGTCCTCTGACGAAGAAATAATTGAAGCAATGACTAGTCCAGACAATCCCTGGGATGATCTTCATCACAGATCATACTTCCTCCTAGAGTTAAGCCGAATTGAAGCAGGGGAATTCACTTTGACTATGATTGGAGATAGGTCTTGTCCTATCAATCCTTTGGCTACTCATGTTGTTTATCTCGAGGGTAATATGGCAAGTATCATTGAAAAGATACCTATAAATATCTCCAAAACCCCTGGCATTGTAGACAATGTTTTCGTCGGAGCATACTGCTCCCCCGAAGAGATACCTGGCATCGACCCACAAAGTGTCGATCATGAGCTAAATTTGTTTTTTTTCAAGCTCACTTTGATATCCAAAAGAAACATTTGAAAAGCCTACATTTATGCTTTTCGATCTTGTCTGGATTAACTGAGAAAAGTAACCTCTACGGGTCTTCTTTTAAGCTCTTTTCAGACCCTCTAAACATGAAAAGATTGTCGAGAGATCTTGTGGCCCTTCACTCTCGTTAAACTAAAATTTGAAGTCACGTCTGTCTGATGGTAGTTTACCCCTTTTTCGATCTGGATGGTCAACTGTACGAACAAAGGTATACTCTATGGAACTTCAGTTCTCTAGAAGAGTACTCTTAGGTATCATTTTAACCCTTTTTTGGGCCTGGAGAACTAAATTTACGAAAAAGGAACCCCCACGGAGTCCATAGTTAAGCTCTTTTCAGACTCCCTAAAATTGAAAAGATCGTCGAGTGACCTTATTCTCTCATACTCGTTAAACTGGTCCAGAAGAACATTCCTAACGGAGTCCATAGTTAAGCTTTTTTTAGACTCCTTAAAAATGAAAAAATGGCCGAGTGATCTTGTCTTTCTCACACTCGTTAAAATGGTTTTGAATATACGTCTTGTCAGTGCTAGTTTACCCCTTTTTCAAAACCGACTAGACTATCTTCGAAAAAAGTACCCCAATGGAGTCTCCTTTTATGTTTTTTCAGACTCTCTAAATATGAAAAACCACTGAGCTTTCCTTCTCTAGGCTCGTTAAACTTACATCGAAGGACGGTACCATTGTGTGTTTTGTTAACCGCGTTTGCATACCTGCGTCTGTGGTCTAAAATTATGGCTCCATGTTGCTCCCAACTGAACCATTTGAAGCATACCTTATAAGCAAGCCTTGTAGCACTTTTCCTCTGCATATTAACACCCTTGGCCCCCGGATTATTTTTCCCTAGTATCATTCTTCTGAACATCAGTCATTTCTTTGCACCTTGAACTTGTATGCTTGTACCACTCATTTCTCCATTGTAACGTATCATTCCTTTATTCTTTTTTCCAAAATTATTGAAAACGACAAAAAAAATCAAATATACCCCAAAAAGAGGAAGGGAAAAGTATTTTCTTTATTGGCAGCACAATAAGTCGCCCTTAGATAAAGCACATATGTCCATTTTTTCTTCAAACTATGGGATTTAATACAACCTTATGAAGTTGTTCTCACTACATAGAGCTGTGTAGTCCTCTATTTGGTTATTCTTCCAAACATATGGAGACTTTGCATTGCCTTCTGCCTCGTAAACTTATGATTAATGCCATGCTGCCTGAGTCTCATCATTTGTCATGTTGTTGTCCAAGGGAAGTTTTTACCAAGCCTGAGTCGGCCCCTCTGCAGTTTGTCTCTTGCCCTCATATCCGGCCATCCTGAACATCCAATCAAGTCCTTGTTTGAAATAAATGAAGCCTTCAGTATAATCAACAAGATTCTCCAAGTCCATGACCAACGAGCCATCGAAGACCTCTGGGTAGTGAAGTTGTACACTCATATTACACTCCTACCCAAGTTTGGAAGATTTTGAAGTTGTTGCTCGAGCTCTAGAGACCTCATCTCCGGCCATTAGGGATTATCAGTTTCTAAGAAGATGGATACTCTACATGTATATCTTTTGTGATTTTGATATGTAGCTCCGTTGTGTATCATTTGCGGATACACTTTATATAGTTATACAACATGGATCTACAGTGTATTTGATTGGTAGCCATGAGTTTATTCTATCCCAAGCATGGGTCTTCCCACCTCGGTGAGACAATTGTTATTTTTTGTAGACGGCTCCTCCCGATTTATGGTCCCTGGGCTCACTTGTTTGGCACATCAATAAAGATTGGTAATGTATTTCGGTGATCAGATGCTCTTCTAACCTCACACATTAGGGGGCATCTATTATAACCCTAATTTGCACCATACATGCTTACCTAACATCAGGCCATCTCATAGCTCTTCTTTTCCAAGACACTACTAAACAACTCTTCTAAAAAACTCCATTTTTTAAATTTCCATGCTAGCTGATCCACTACAGCTCACGTGGATCTACAGTGTCCATGCTAGCTGGCCCACTACAACCCACGTGGACCTACAGAAGCACGAAAAAAGGAAAGTTGTCGACGAAACACACAGCTTTGGATGAGTTAACTAAAACTTCCGGCCATGCATGGTCGGGGGTTCGACCAAATTCCTAGCTTCTTCTAGATTATAAAAGAAGGGTTAGGAGTCCCATTTGGAAGAGGAGAATCATAGTAAAGAAACTATACCCAATTTCATATTCCCTTTGTCCCAACCCTTTAGCCTTCCTTGTGTAAAGAGAAAGATAGAGCAAAGAAGTTGGAGGAAAGTAGAGGAGGAGCCCAGGACCAGGTTCATGGACCAGTGGTCGGCTTCATCATTGTAATTTGATTTGTTGAAGTTAATAATAAAGAGATACTTTTCCCGTACCACCATATGAGGTTTTTATGATTTATTGTATACTTGTTTATTGAAATATCTAACCCATTAATCTATATATCAAATGCATGTAGAGTTTGTTGTTTGTTTTATGTGAATGCAAGTCATCCTTGGGAGGAGAGATGAAATCAAGGATGATCAAGTGTAAGGAGGGATCTACATCAAACGCCTGTAATAAGGTATGCTCATTTAACTATGTATTTGCTTAAGAATAATGGGGATTAGGTCTGGGATGATGGTAGAAAGTAGAGGTATTTAGGTCTTTTCTACATGCATAATCTAACCCTAAGTGCTAGTCCATAGAGGGATTTCCCACTCACAACAATGGGATGGGGTAATTGTCTTTTAGGGACACCCTATTCAAATTTTGAAAATCAACACACAAATGAATATTGCCAGTTTTATTCCTAATGGGAACCAAATTAGATACCCATTGTGAGTAACAAACATGGTATATGACCCCATATGCTTCCATCTTGTATAATTCAACCTTAATTGTTCATTCTAAATTAGGGTTGTTATTTATTTTCCTCTTCCTGTAAGGTTTTGAATCAGGGATCATGGGTATGGCATGGAATATATCCTGCATATCGAAAACCTTGAGATCTTTGTAGGACCAGGAAAAAACATCCTTGAACTCTACCAAGAGTTCACTGAATTGAGCGATATTAGAAGGAGAACATTGTGACCCTATATAAACTAGTTTTGGATATTTCTCAGTTACCAATTTTATAGGGATCGTTTCTTGCACCTTCCTAATAGATTCATTGTCAATACTAGGTGCATAGGTAGTGGCATCATTGGAATCAAACATGGACTCCAGTATGAACAAACCAGAGGGAATTTTATTTTCCTTCAATTGGATTATGTCCTCGGTTTCCTCTTCCAACTCATGGATGATATGTAAATATTTGAATTCCTCCTTGTTTTGAAGGAACCTATAGACTTATTCATTAGTATCAAAAACTTTCCAAAAGTCAACATTATCAGGTAACGCAGGTCTATGTAAAATTTGGAATTTTATATCTTCACTAGACCTTAGGAAATACGAAATGAAGCATGAACCATCCAAGGCCAAAGTATCATCTACGTGGTTTGTAGTCCTAGGCACGGCTTGAATGTTAAAAGATAATAACTTTTCAATACGTTCCTTATCCCTTTGGTGGTGGTGTTTGAGGCTAAAGTTATGAACTTCATATTTATCTCTGATTTGATTCACAACCAACTCAGAATCCCCACTCACAAACAAATGACGAATTCCTAAGTATAAGGCATTTTGGAGGCCTTGAACTAACACTTCATATTCAACCATCTTATTAGTGTTAGGTAATTCTAATCAAAAATATAAAGGGATTTCCTTTCCCTTGGGATCACACAAAAGGACCCCAGCCCCATATCCGTGCTTGGATTTATCACCATCAAAATCCATGCTCCACACCATTTCTTTGAACTGAGAAGGAGGAACATGTGAATATTCCTCAGAGAACACATTATATGTACCCATCCCCATGTCTTGAAAAGACACCTGTTTTGTGTTGTAGGAAGCAGGTACAACCTATTCTCGGTCTTTTGTTGCACGAAATTACAAGTAGTCAATGCTCCCCAGTGTATCATGACAAGGGACTAATCGCCTCTCACGGATCCTTGAAATCTGGCAGTGTTGAGTTTACCAATCACCTGTGGGTTTTGGTTTAACAAAAATTGTACTACTGAAAAATGGTATCAGAGCTAGAGGTCATGAGTTCGATACACACTTGGCTCGCGCTCAGGGGGAGATTGTTGCAAGAAATTGCAAGTAGGCAGTGCTCCCTGGTGTATCGTGACAAGGGACTAGTCACCTCTCATGGATCCTTGAAATCTGGCGGAGTTGAGATTACCAATCACCTGCGGGTTTTGGTCTAACGACAACCATACTTCCAAAAAAAATGGTTGGCATGTTTTACAGGAAGAGTGTGTTTTTCATTGATGGCAAGAACATCAACGACAATGGAAAATAGGAAAAGCATACACTCAGGAGGAGAAGTGAACAATATGAAAAGATCAAAGCTCTGAAGAGATGGCGCGTTGAAACTCAGATCAAATCAAGACCATTGATGTGCAATCGCCATATCAACGACAGGGATGAATTGCGAAGAGAGAAAGAAGAATTAAACTACTCGCTAGTTACAATCCCACAATTGGTCTAGATCATAAGATCTCATAAACCCAAATATCGACGACTGCGGTTGATCTAACAAATGATCAGATTAACTCTTGACCGTCAGATGCACAATCACCATATCAATGGCAAGGATAGATTGCATATATTGAAAGGAGAATTAAATATTGTGTTATTTCCAATCCCACAATTAGTTAGGACCGTCAAATCTTATAGCCTCGAATATTGACGATTGTGGTTGACTCACCAACAATGCACAAATTCAAATTGTGAAGTTTTGGTGACAAGTTAAATCACTCAAAATTTTTGGTTCCACAACCATACTTGATCGTAGATCTAATTCAATAGTTTTCATAACCATTGGATCATTTTAAAGTGGAAGGATAGGATAAGCGGGGCTAAAGGGTTGAGAATTTGACTATACGAATATCTGTCAATCGTCGGATCAAACCCGAATTCCCATAAGCTGTCGGATAATTTCAAAGTTGAAGGATAGGATAAGCGGGGCTAAAGGGTTGATAATTTGATTAGTCAAATACCCATTAGCCATCAGATCAAACCCGAATTCCCTTTAGATGTCGAATCATTTTCGAGTGGAAGGATAGGATAAGCAAGGTAAGATCCGAGATCTCATTTATGAAAATTTTTGTCAACTGTTGGATCATTCTAAGTGGAAGGACATGATAAGATAGAAGAGTTGCATCACAGACAGATGGAGTCGTTGATCTAAAATCTTGATCAAATGAACATCATTCACTTCAGGTATAAATATGTGAGGAGGTTACTCTCCAGAAAAATATCACTTCAAGAATTCAGTTTGAGATTTGAAATTCTCGAAGCCTGGAGATCCAGAGATCCGAAATACATTCTTGACCATCAGATCATCCGAACTAAATCTCAGTTGTCAGATCATCCAAAGAAGATCTCAAGCATCATATCATCCGAAGTGAATCTCGATCGTCTGATCCAGAAAAGACGTATCGACTATCGAATCATCCAAAGTAAATCTCAGTCATCAGATCATATGAAGAAGATCTCAATCGTCAGATCATCTGAAGTGAATCTGGGCCATCTAATCCAAAAAATTCGTATCGACTATCAGATCACCCGAAGTAAATCTCAGTCATCAGATCATACGAAGAAGATTTTAAGCATTGGATCATTCAAAGTGAATCTGAGCCATCTGATCTAGAGTGTAAGTTTGATATTTGATATTTTAGAAGTTTGGAGACCCGAAGGAGATCTCAATCGTTGATTGAGGAAGGGGCTGTAGAACCTTCGATCTGGTTGAAATTTCAAATTCCCGAAATGGAAGCAGAGTCGTCTATTGAGAAGGATAGGTGATCCAGATTTATGTAGGAACACAATGAAATATAGAAATACAAATAAACGTAGAGATGCAGTTGAAATAAGACTTCATTTCATTAATAACAAATGACTGAAATATGCTTACAGACAGAATGGAAATAAACTAGCTAGGGCACTGGTATCTTATCTCTAAGAAGAGATGTGGCTGCTACTCGCATCTGTGAGAAGATCATTACAATGAGGCTCTAGAGGCCTTTTTACAATAGAAGAGAATGCCAAAATTCATAGACATCCAAAAACCTAACCCTAGGAGATGAAGCACCAAAAGTCATGTGGGCCCCGTTTG
>JZKD02S0338305.1:461422-485179 GCA_000966675.3 Picea glauca | reverse complement strand
GTTTGGGTAAGTTAGTACATCAACTTCCCGGGGTCGTAACTTTTGCATACGATCTTCGTTTTAGGCGTGTGATAGATCGTTGGAAAGGTATCATCGAGGAGATTCATTTTGGGGGCTCAATAATTCCATCATCTATAATTTAGAACCTATATCTCAAAAAACCTTCATTTAGGCCCTCAAAATGGCCCTGAAAGTTAAAACCTGCTAAAAATAGTAAATTGCCAAAATTGCTAGAAAATTGTTTTGAGCCAGTCGGAAAAGGTGGGTGGCCATCGATATCCACCTGGATCAATAGGTGTCCATAGATCATCGAATCTAGAAGATTGGTGTACAGAGAAAAGCAGGGTTTGATATTTGAAACTCCAAAAGCCCCGATCATGAAATAAATCATAGCCATTGATTTATGGAGGTTAGATATGATCTGAAGATCGTGAAAGAACAGATATGAATTGTCCATTTAGGAGCACCATAAAGATCATGATATCAACGGTCCCATCACATTGTGGGGTCAGAACATGCTCGGGTCTTAATTTTTTGTGAGCAGGTCGCAATTGAAACCACGGTTTTGGAGAAAGGGTACGTGGTAGCTCAAGGTAAATTGCTGGGAAAAAATAATTTTGATTCAAACCACCTTTGGACTCGCCCGCAATCTTGTAGTCACATGAGATCATCACCCAAGTTTATATAGAGAAACAGATCTAGTGCTCACTCGACCGATATTGAGAAGTTCGTTTTGAATAGGCATTTGGTCACCATCGGTGGTCACGTGAAGGTAGGGGTTTAGAAGCCAAAGAAGACAAAATGGTTGACTGTAGTTACCAGAGATGATGAAGAGTTGTGACTACCAGAGAAGACAAAATAATCTCAGGATAATGCCCGCTAGTGATGAACAGGTTTAGGATAACTGCTAGAGAAGCCAAATAATATCATAATAACACCCACTAATGATGATCGGATTCAGAATAAACACCAGAGAAGATGAAAAGTTTGAATGATGATCAGGCAGAGGATTAGGCATGAGAAAGACATGCATAACATAGATATGTGTGATTCCTGATTCGATCGTGAAGGGTGTAGGCAGCATGAGACGAAGTGCGACATCTCAAGTGGAGATCAGAGGTGCAGTGTATAGCATGTAGAGGAAGAATAGAGCATAGAAGCTGGAGGCGTCAGAGGAGACATGGAGTTGTAACAGACCATATCAAAGACAGAGAAAGTAAGTAAATTTTTATATCTCAAGGTGGTAGGGTGGTGCTAGGGAGGACTGTTGTCCTCGGAGTTTCAAGTGGGTGCTTGAACATAGGGATTTGTAGCTTCCATACGGTTGCAACTAGAAAAACCAGGGTGGTAGGGTGGTGCAAGGGAGAACTATTGTTCTCTGTTATACAAGTTGGTGCCTGTGTGACTGGAAGTTGGTGCTTCCATCCAATTGGTGTTGGAACACTCAGGGAGTTGGTGCTTCCTTCTAGTGGGTGCTAGAGAAACCAAAGCATTGGTTCTCTCAACAATTTGATGCTTGTAAAAAAAATGTGGTAGCCTCAAAAGGAGTTGGTGCTCATAAGAATGATAATGTACAAAACATAAAGACTACTTATCATATCAAGAAGAAGAGGTTTTCTCCCTCTATGGGTTTCCTCAGGAAATATCTATCTTTGTATATTTCATGTGTGTGATTGATGTTGAATATTATATTACTTACTTCCCTGCATTATTTTGATCATCATTGAGTGTTTTGTAAAGAGATTAAAATGGGCATAATTGTTTAAGCACAATAACAACTAATTCCCCCCCCCCCCCTCTCAGTTGTCCAACAATTGGTATCAGATCAAGTTCCTTTTATCTAAGGGTAGATCCTAGAGATTAAACATGACTAGCCATGAAGGAACTTCAACCAATAAGGCCCCCTTGTTCAATGGAACAAACTTTGCCTTTTGGAAAGTTAGGATGAGAACCTACATAATGGCTTTAGGTGTAGATGTCTAGGATGTGGTAGAGACTAGTTATGTAAAGCCAGTTGTACTAGCTTCTAAGGATGACAAGTTAGAATTCAACTTCAATGCTAAGGCTATGAATGTTATTCTAAGTGGGCTTGCATAAATAGAATTTGTAAAAATTATGCACTTAGAATCTACCAAAGAAATGTGGGACAAGCTCAGTAGTAGTTATGAAGGTAATGATAAGGTAAAGGATGCCAAGCTTCAAACCTACAGATTACAGTTTGAACAACTAAATATGAAAGAGGATGAAACTGTTGGGAAGTACTTTCTGAGAGTTGAAGAACTAGTAAATGCAATGATAAGACTTGGTGAAAAAATTGAGGATGTCTCTTTAGTTTAGAAAATTTTGAGATCTCTACTAGATAGGTTCAACCCAAAGGTATCTGCTATAGAAGAACTTAATGATCTAAAAGATATACCTATTAACCAAATCCTAGGAACTCCGACTGCTTATGAAATGAGGATAGGTAAATATAAACCCACCTCTAGAGAAGCATCTTTTAAAGAAGATAAGAATGATGATTCTGAGCCTGATGAAATTGAAGCAAAATTCTTGAGAAGACTAAAGAAAGGATCAGGAAAGTACCAAGGCAAGTTTCCCTTCAAATTTTTTAACTATGGAAAGATAGGTCACTTTGCATCTAAGTGTCCACACAAGAAGAAGGACCAGAACACTGAAGGTGAAGAGAATTACAAATCCAAGAGATTTGGTAAAAATAAGTGTTTATGTGTAAACAATGATGACTCTTTAGGAGACACGGACAGTGATTCTTCTTATGAAGATACGGTTAATGACTTTATGCTTATGGCCAAAGAGGAATATGATAATAAAATCACAGGAATTGATGTTGATGATGAAGAAGCTGTGGTTGACTTGGAAGGAGAACTGATCAGTTCTCAAGAATAAATTGTTAGACTCGGATCTAAGAAGAAAAAGAAAAAACAAATGTTGATACAGTTTGAGAAAGACAGTAAAAAACCTGATGAAGACTTGTCCCTACTAAAAGTGGAATTAGAAGAGGCAAAGAAAATAGAGGACATTTTGAAACAATAGGTATCATAGAAGAAGGCAAGATGTGAAGCCTTGGAAGAAGAGGTAGTAAAAACCAGAAAAGAGATGGAGAAGTTTAAAACATTGTATCTCCAAAATCTTCCAAGCATTAAAGCCTCAACAGAACTAAACAACATTCTGAGCAAACAAAGATCTCCTTTTTTCTAGACTAGTTTAGGTTATGTAAATGGTTCAAGCAACAAACAACCTTAAATCAAAGAGCCAGTAAAGATGATCAAGTTCCAAGTCAACAGACAATCAAACCATGTGAGTACTATGCCACAGAAATGTAATCAAGACAAGATGATCCCTAATGAAAAACAAAGATATCAAAAGATGGAGCAAAAAATGCCAAGAACAAGGCCATCCTTTAGGTACCAAAATTTCTTCCATGGTTACTGTTTTTACTGTTCTAATTTTGGTCATAATATTGCAAATTGTCAAATTAAGCTTAGAGACATGCAACTGAGGAGGTCAAGAAATAAACAATATTTGCAACATAGAACTAAGCATCCAATGAATATACATTGTAGCACCAATCAGTTTGACCTATTGAATAATGAGCTTGAATGTTATAACTATCATAACTTCAGCCACAAAGATGCAAACTGCCATTTGAATAATTACAAGGCAAATCCAAGGATAAATCCCTTAGCTAGAAATGCTAGCACATGGAAAAAGAAAGACAGTGAAAAATGTGGTCTAGTAATTTCAACTCAAAAACAAACAGACCCCTTTGTCTATAAGTAAAAGAAAAATATGAAATGTAACCTTTGGAAATGATGAACCAGGTAAAATCAAGGGTAAAGGGATGGTGACTTTGAGTAAAGGTAAAGGAAAATCCCAGGATTTTCTACTTGTAGATGGGCTGAAACATAATTTTCTCAGTGTAAGTCAAATGTGTGACAGAGGATGTGAAGTGGTGTTCACTTCCAAGGATTGTAACATAAAGTCTATAAACTCGGGACAAGTGGTGGCTAAAGGCATAAGGACAGATAATAATGTATATTTTCTGAAAGAAGATAAAGAAGAGTGTCATCTAAGAAAACATGATGAAAGTTATTTATGGCATAGGAGACTTGGACATCTAAACTTTGACCACTTACTCAAGCTCAAAAATCTTGAGGTAGTAAAAGATCTTCCAAGAATAACAAAGCCATAAGACTCTATGTGTAAACCCTACCAAGTAGGAAAGCTAACCAAGACACAGTTTAAATCCAAGAGTTCTACTTCAACAGAGAAACCACTCCAATTGGTTCATATGGATTTATGTGTACCATCAAGACAGGAAGGCACGGGGAAGGAAAACTAGTTCATGTTGATCATAGATGATTACTCTAGACTCACTTGGGTTGCTTTTCTCAAAGAAAAAGCTAAAGCATTTGAGAAATTTAAAATATTTAAGGCTTTAACTAAGAATCAAATAGGCAATAGATTAAAGGTTGTAAGATCATACAGAGGAGGAGAATTTATGTCAAGTGATTTCCAGGAATTTTGTGATAAACATGGGATCAAGAGAGAATACACAATCCAAGGAACTCCACAGCAAAATGGAGTAGTTAGAGGAAAAATAGAACAGTTCATCAAATGGCCAGCTCAATGATGAATGAGAAGAAAATTGGTCAAACCTATTGGGTAGAAGCAATACACACAACAATCCATATTCTTAACAAAGCTCACCTCAGACCACACAATGGAAAGACACCTTATGAACTATGGTATGGAAGACCTTCTTCAATCAAACACTTCAAAGTCTTTGGGAGTAAGTGCTACATAAAGAATAATAATGAAAACCTTGGCAAGTATGATGACATGGATGATGAAGGCATCTTCTTAGGGTATGATACAAACAATAAAGGATACAAAGGCTATAATAAGAGGTCGCATAAATTGGTTGATTGCATTGACATAAAAGTTGATGAAGGAGTCCCAGTAAGAGAGGTGAGCAATATTGAATCAACAATAGAGGATATAGTTGAAGTTGAAGATGAATAGGTCCAAGAATCCGAAAAAGAAGACTCTAAGTCAAATGAAGATACAAATACTCAGGTAGAGTCAAATCAACAGACACCATCAAATCCTTCCTCCAGAATTACTCAAAAGAATCATCCTGAGATTCAGATAATTGTTGAGAAAGGAAAAGGTGTACAAAACAGGAGAAGGATAATCAAAGACATTGAGTAATCACATGTAGCCTTCATATCCATGGTGGAACCCAAGAACTTTGATGAATCCAATAAAGATGTAAATTGGTTAAAATCAATGAATGAGGAACTAAATTAGATTGAAAAGAATAATACTTGGGAGCTTGTTCCTAGACCTGAAGATAAGAATGTAATTGGCTCCAAATGGTTGTTTAAGAACAAAATAAATGAACAAGGACAAATTGTTAGGAATAAAACCAGATTGGTCTGTAAGGAGTATGCACAAGTTGAAGGGCAAGATTTTGATGAAACCTTTACACCAGTGACAAGATTGGAAGCCATCAAAATGTTTCTTGCCTATGCATGTCTCAAGAAATTTAATGTATATCAAATGGATGTTAAGTCATCATTTCTTAATGGAGATATAGAAGAAGATGTATATGTGGAGAAACCTAAAGGATTTTCACTGACAGATAATCCTGACTATGTCTGTAAGTTGAAAAAGGCATTATATGGACTGAAACAGGCACCACGAGCCTAGTATCATAGACTGGGAAAATTTCTACAAGACAAAGGGTTTAAGAAAGGTATTGTTGACAGTAATATATACATTAAATTTGAAGGTGATGATTTTTTAGTTGTTTTGGTTTATGTAGATGGCATTATTTTTGGATGCACTAATGACCCTTCAATTCAGTGTTTTACTAATTCAATGCAGACTGAGTTTGAGATGTCCATGATAGGAGAACTATCATATTTTCTTGGTTTACGAATCAATCAGAGTTCTACAGGGATATTTATCTCTCAAGAACAGTATTTGAAAGAGATTTTAAAGAAGTTTCAACTGGAAGATTCCTCTCCTGTGAGCACACCTATGGTGGTCGGTTGCAAGCTCAGTAAAGATGATATTTCACCTGATGTTGATCAAATAACGTATCGATCAATGATAGGTAGTCTTATATACATCACAACATCGCATCCTGATATAATGCAAGTTATTGGAATGGTAGTTCGTTATCAGTCCGCTCCTAAAAAAATTCATTTAGTAGCTGTCAAAAGGATATTCAAATATTTGAAGTGTACAATGACTTTTGGTCTCTGGTATCCTAGAAATCATAATTTTCAATTAACTGCACATTCAGATGTTGATTTGGAAAACAATTTGGATGAGAGAAAGAGAACCAGTGGAAGTGCATTCTTCTTAGGTGATTCGTTAGTATCATGGCTTAGTAAGAAGTAGGGATCTATTTCATTATCAACTATAGAGGTAGAGTACATTGTTGTTGCTACCTGCTGCACTCATATTTTATGGATGATACAAACTCTTATAGATTTAAAGGTAACTTAAACTGGTCCAATTCCACTTCACTGTGATAACACCAGTGCCATTAGTGTCTCCAAGAATATTTTTCTCCATTCAAACAGGAAGAATATACCAATAAAGTATCATTTTATCAAAGAGTAGGTCACAAATAGAATTGTTCAGATGAATTATATTCCTTCCACAGAACAAATTGCAAATATATTTACTAAACCCCTAGCCAAGACACCATTTGAATATCTTCGTCAGAATATGGGTGTCATCCATTATCTCACCTGAGAGAGTCCATCCTCTCAGGGGAAGTATGTGTTGGTTGAATATCTGATACCTACAAAAAGTACTACAAAAAATCAGGGGGAGCATGTTTTCTTTGACATTGACGTCAAAGGGGGAGAAAAGGTGTGGTATGGATGCTACAGTTGGAGGTATAAGAAGAATAGTATAGCCTTTAAAGGTTACCATCAATGCTAGAGGGGGATATTGTTGGCATGTTTTACAGGAAGAGTGTGTTTATAATTGATGGAAAGAATGACAGTGACGATGGAAAACATGAAAAGAATACGCTCAGGAGGAGAAGCGAACAGTATGCAGAGATCAAATCTCAAAAGGGATGGCATGTTGAAACTCAAATCAAATAATTACCACTGATGCACAATATCCATATCAATGATAGGGATGAATTGCAGAGAGAGAAAGAACAATTAAACTACTCTCTAGTTACAATCCCACAATCGGTATAGATCGTCAGATCTCATAAACCCAAATATCGATGACTGTGATTGATCTAACGAATGATCAGATTAAGTTGGATTAAGTCATGACCGTCGGATGTGTAATCACCAGATAAATGGTAGGGATATATTGCGGACATTGAAAGGACAATTAAATATCGTGTTATTTCCAATCTCACAATTATTTAGGACCATTAGATCTTATAGCCTCAAAGATTGACGATTATGGTTGACTCACCAACAATGCACAAATTGAAATTGTGGAGTTTTGGTGACAAGTTAAATCACTCATAAGTTGTGGTTCCACAACCATCCTTGATCGTAGATATGCATCAAGATTATTCATAACCGTTGGATCATTTTAAAGTGGAAGGATAGGATAAGCGGGGCTAAAGGTTGAGAATTTGACTATCCAAATATCCTTCAGTCGTCGAATCAAATCTGAATCCCTGTCAGTCATCAGATCATTTTAAAGTTGAAGGATAGGATAAGTGGGGATAAAGGGTTGAGAATTTGATTATCCAAACACCCATCAGTCATCGGATCAAACCCAAATTCTCATCAGTTGTCGGATCATTTTCGAGTGGAAGGATAGGATAAGAGAGGTAATATATAATATCTCATTTATGTGAGTTTTCGTCAGCTATTGGATCATTCTAAGTGGAAGGACAAGATAAGATAGAAGAGATGCATCACAGACAGATCAAACCGTTGATCTAAAATATTGATCAAACGAACATCATTCACTTCAGGTATAAATATATGAGGAGGTTACTCTTGAAAAAAATCTCACTTCAAGAATTCAGTTTGAGATTTGAAATTCTTGAATCTCGGAGATCCGAAATACATTCTCGACCATCGGATCATCCGAAGTAAATCTCATTCATCGGATCATCCAAAGAATATCTCAAGCATCATATCGTCCGAAGTGAATCTAGTCAATCTAATCTAGAAAAGACGTATCGACCGTCGGATCATACAAAGTAAATCTCAATCGTCATATCATCCAAAGAAGATCTCAATCATCAAATCATCCGAAGAGAATAAGGGTCATCTGATCCAGAAAAGACGTATCGACCATTGGATCACCCGAAGTAAATCTTAGTCGTCAGATCATGCGAAGAAGAACTCAAGTGTTGGATCGTCCGAAGTGAATCTAGGCCGTCTAATCCAGAGCGTAAGTTTGAGATTTGAGATTTCATAATTCTAGAGACCCGAAGGAGATCTCGACCGTTGATCGAGGAAGGGGTCGCAAAACCATCAATCTAGTTGAAAGGTCAAATTCTCGAAGTGGAATTAGAGTCATCAATTGAGAAGGACAGGTATCTACAGATCATCGACTCTAGAAGATTGGCATACAGAGAAAATAAGAGTTTGAGATTTGAAACTCCCAAAGCCCAGATCATGAAATAAATCATAGCTATTGATTTAGGGAGGTTAGATATGATTCGCAAATCGTGAAAGGATATATCTGAACCATCCATTAAGGATCACCATCAATATCATGAGATCGATGGTCCCATCACATTGCGGGGTCAGAACATGATCGGGTCTTAATGTTTCATGAGCGGGCCACAATTGAAACCACGGTTTTGGAGAAAGGGTATGTGGCAACTCGAGGTAAATTGCGGGGCGAAAAGCAGTTTGATTAAAACCACCTTTAGACATGCCCGCAATCATGTGGTCATATGATATCATCGCCCAAGGTCATATTGAGAAATAGAGCTAGTGCTCACTAGACCGAGATCGGGAAGAACATTTTTAATAGTCGTTTCGTCACCACCGGTGGTCACGTTAAGGTAGGGGCTTAGAAGCCAAAGAAGCCAAAACGAATGACTGTAGTTACCAGATATGATGAAGCATTGCGACTACCAAAGAAGACAAAAGAATCTCAGGATAACACCCACTAGTGATGAACAGGTTTAGAATAACTACTAGAGAAGCCAAAAAATATCAAAATAATGCCCACTAATGATGAACGGATTCAGAATAACTGGCAGAGAAGATGAAGAGTCTGAATGATGATCAGGAAGAGGATTAGACATGAGAAATACATGCAGAACAAATATGAATGTGATGCCTAAGTTGATGGTGAAGGGTGTAGGCAGCATGAGACAAAGTGAAACATCTGAAGCGGAGATGAGAGGCGTAGTGTATAGCATGTAGAGGTAGAATAGAGCATAGAAGCTGGAGGAGGTATAGGAGACATGGAGCTATAACAAACCATAGTAAATTTTTATATATCAAGGTAGTAGGGTGGTGCTAGGGAGGACTATTTTCCTCAGAGTTTCAAGTGGGTGCTTGAACATAGGGAGTTGTAGCTTCCATCTGGTTGCAGCCAGAAAAACCAGGGTGGTAGGGTGGTGCAAGGGAGAAATAATGTTCTCTGTTATACATGTTGGTTCCTGTGTGACTGGAAGTTGGTGCTTCCATCCAGTTGGTGTTGGAACACTCAGGGAGTTGGTGCTTCCTTCTAGTGGGTGCTAGAGAAACCAGAGCGTTGGTTCTCTCAAATTGTTCCCAGATGGTTGGGAAGCAATTGGGATCCTATTCAAGGTTGAGTTAAAGCATTGTTTAAAGTTTCAAATTTTTTCTCCCTCATGGATGGAGATGGTTGTGAAATCACTGAGTACATAAGACATATCATCTTTCCCTTGGAAATGCTTCTTGAATTATTGGACCATAGTGTCCCAATCCGAAATACTATCATTGGGAAGCAAGTGATACCATATCATGACTTCACCCTCAAAGGTTCTTACAAAAATTATTTTGATGACATTAGGAATTTTTGTGTCCATAAGTGATAATGCATCATAGAATTTTTGTATATATTCCTTGGCATTCATTGTACAAGTGCCACTAAAATTAGGAATCATGTTTGGCCCATATGTAGGCATGTCATGAAGAGGTCAGGAAAAAATCAAAGGATTCCCAGGTTTCTAGGGCATTGCCATCGGAACAACTATGGCAGGAACAACAACAGTTGTTGGAACAATGAGAGGAACAACCTGAGGGTTGGTAACTATTTTTGGATTGAATAAAGATTTGTTTAGTATGGGGTTTTGAAAAGGAGAAGAGGAAGAGGATGACTCAACTTGCACGACAGGTGTAACGATTTTCTCTGTTTTCCCAGATGTATGTGTCTTGCTACTTTTTTTCTTTTGTGAACTTTGACTTCTTGTATTCATGGGGGACACTGTTTCCCTAGTCTTAGGATGTTTCTGCACTTCCATCTTGCAAGGGGCTTAGGTAAGTACTTTAAGTACAAGCAATGTATCACACCAACAATCCTACTATTTCTGACATGATGTTGATTAACCCAACTATAAAAAAATCTTGTTTTCCTTCTTCTTGAAGTGGAAGGTAAAGTATGAAATATTTATAACTTCTCACGTGAGTTCGAACAAGTAAAATCAAACACTGATAAGGTAAGAGGAAAGGAAAACTCGATGGTATTTATGACTCCCAAATGCAACAAAAATGCAAGGGAACTGAACTATAACAAGTACCAAAGAAAATTCAAAGGATCACTGAAATACCTTGCCACAAAATTCTTTCAACGGGTGGGAAAAGGACCCAAAATAATTTGGGTCCGACGCTCAGTACAAGTTTTGGATACAAGAAAAACTAAAGATATTTGCAAGTTCCCCAGTATGGTCACCATAAAAGGGATGTGTTATAAGAAAACTATGTCTATTGGTATAGATCCAACCTATCTGGTTGTGAAGCTGGTTACAAACTCTTTGATAGCTCGACACGAGGCAGAGACTACCCGCATCTAATATGGTACCTCTCCTAAGGCGGTAATGAAGGGGAAAAAGGATAGGTGAAATACTTGCAAGAAGTCTTTCTTAGGATGACCCTCCTTGTGTGTTGTCCTCCCTCGGCTTCCTGGATGACCAAAATGGCCTAGGGGGTGAAAATTATGGACAATGGGATGAAAATAAACTCATTGATTTTTAGTATAGTAAACTAAACAAAGAGAAAAACAAGTGTTTTTCTCCCTCAAAGCCTTGGATAATGGCCCAGAATGGGTTCTCGGGGTAAACCAAGGTCCTGGACAATAGATCAGTGGATTCATTAAGTGGAAAAAGTGAAAAATAAGGGTGAAAAGTTAGCTTAAAAGCTACAACCAAGTCTTTTCACATGGATGTAAATTGCAAACAACAAGTTGTTCAAATATTTTAAGGTAGGGAAACAAGCCTAAAATGGATTGGTACCCCCCTAGGTGACCAAAGAAGTGATCCCGAAAAATTGTCAAATCAAATGGGGGGCTTTAAATGAAGATGGGCAACCTTTTTACAAGTTTTTATAGCTATGTTTGGGAGGGTATTTACAACTGCAATTTATGTTCATGGATGAAGGTTGGACTAACAGAAGGTTTGACCTTAAAATGTAATTTATTGGTGAATTTTCAGTTACTAACACATGCATTAGCCACCACACTATTTTAAAGGTTATCCCGATCAGGAAAACACATCCTGGAATTGTGCCAACTAGTATAAGGAGAGTAGTCCTATTAGACCACGGTGGTTAGGTTGAAGAGTGCTCCATGAAGTTCATAGAAGCAAGGATTACCTGCTTCTCATCACTCGCACTTTTGGGCTCTTAAAGCCACTTGGATGAAAGAAGGATACCTGTGAAAAGGAAGAGGCCCAGGATGCCCCTAAAAGGTTTTTTAGTTGATTTTACCCAATTAGAGTAGCATTCCAACCAAGATGAATTATTCAACTCCTTGACCATGTGGTACTAATGAAATACCAGTCAATTTATACTAACTAGACAACTTTTGAGGGGCTCTTGATGAAGACTCCCTGGCTTTGACACTTAGTATTGTATGAAATTGAAATTGCTTGAAATAAAGGACCATGCCATCCACGTGGTGAGGTCACGCCTCGCTTTCACAAGTGTGCCTCCTAGTCAATAAATTGAAATCTATATAAATCTCTATACAAAAATAAGTAAATAAGTATGTGACATATACGTCACGGCTAAATAATATGTGTACACATATAGCTAAATAGTATAGGTTTTGTTTTGAATGTGTATGGGGCGGACCCCTAATTTGTTTTCAAGTGTTTTGTGGTTTTTTGTGTGTTTTTAGCTTGTTGATATTTGCATGGACCCTTTAGGGGAAGCCACCTACAGATCAGTATATGAGAAAATATACAATGAAAGATGAAAAAATCAACTAATTACAAGTAAACAATTATACCATTCAACCCAAAGGAATGGATCGAGGCTCTTTGCGAGCGGCAAGGCTACCATATGCATGAAAACCCCAACTAATTCCTTGTATCAAGATTGGATTACATATTGGAATCTGAAATAGTGATGATTATTTACGAAGGTACAAATCATATTTTATAAACAAAAATTTATAAGAAAACTACTCAAACTATGCATACAAGCGAATCATATTGACATGGGTACATGTGCCAAAATTTTTGGAATGAGTATAAGTGAATTTAAGGTGAAAATGATAGAGATTGGGTGGATTTACCGATCAGATTTGATGTTTTTTCTTTGTTGTCCTGCTAGCTCCTTTGCCTGAAATAGGTCTTTAGATGTTCCAAAATTGCTTAGGAGAAGTAGAGTAGGTGATTGGATTGTATCCTTGTAGGAAAACAACAGAATTTTAGTTATTTTATATGGAAACACTGAAATAAATGAAACAAAAATTTACACATGAAAGATAGATAACAACCAACTAAGATGGTTGTCTCGGGGGGAGGAATTGACCAAAATGGTCGATTTTCCTGGTTGGGACAACAAGGTTAATAGCAAGAAAACATAACAGAAATGTACATGAATGAGATAAGGAAGCAAAAAAGTATGAAAAACAATCTAAGAGGCTTATTTAAGGGTTTTCCTCAGGGGCCCTATGATTCTCAGCCACTAACTAAGGCTGAAAAAAGTTGAATACTTCAGAAAATCTTCACTAAAACACGTCAAATAAGTTAAACAAAGATGTTAGAAAATGAAATAAAGTAAGTTAAACCCAAGGAAGAAACAACAAACACCTAGTTAACCAATCCCTCCTAGAGATAGATATCATAAGAATTATTTAATTCTACCCCTCAACCCTTAACCAACAAGTGGCATGTCCAACAACTAAAATTTAACAAGTATCACACACACAAAGAGCTTTGGAAAAAATCCTCAAAGCTTTGTTACTATATTCATCCACCCCTTTTACAATGCCATCTTATTTATAAAGAAGAGATGAAGGCTTAGGGTTAGGTCATAAGACACTTGTCACTTTTGGAAAAGTGACAATTGGACCAACCCTAAAGAGTTTTTGTCTTTTTACCAAAAGTAAACTTATCCTAAAAAGGGAATCTTATCCAAAAGGGATCAAATCAAATCTGATTTGACCTCTTAATTACAAATTATACAAGCCAAAAATGAATCATGTGAGACTAAACTATTACAAAAAGTCATTTTCATAAAATGACATAGTATGCCACACCATCATTTTCCTTGATATTTTTGCCATCCCAAAGACTCTTTGATTGTTTCCATGTTTTGCACCTGTAGATAAGGTGATTTAGGACATTTCTCATCCATCCATGGCTGTCAGACTCACCGGGATGAAGCCACAAGGTGTGGGGAAATTGCAGAGCTGCTTAGGAGGGAAAGGGTCCTTTGGGATTTGGTCGTTGTATGTAAGGAATTTCCACTATTCAAGAACTTTTCAGACCTGATTATACCCCACCTTGTTGCCTTTAAATTTCCCTGTGAGTTGATCGAAGCATGGCTTCAACTTGGGCTTGTTTCAGCGAAGGAACCCCTGGGACTAAACCTTGAGAGGATTTTACCCTGTACCAAAAAACAAATTGCAAACATCTTTACTAAACCCCTAGCCAAGACACCATTTGAATATCTCTGTCAGAAGCTGGGTGTCATCCCTTCTCTCACCTGAGAGAATCCATCCTATCAGGGGGAGTATGTGTTGGTTGAATATCTGATACCTTCAAAAAGTACTGCAAGAACTCAGGGGGAGCATGTTTTTTTTTACATTGATGTTAAAGGGGGAGAAAAGGTGTGGTATGGATGCTACAGTTGGAGGTCTAAGCAGAATAGTGTGGCCTTTCAAGGTTGTCATCAATGCCAAAGGGGGATATTGTTGGCATGTTTTATAGGAAGAGTGTGTTTGTAATTGATGGCAAGAAAAACAACGACGATGGAAAATAGGAAAAGCATACGCTCAGGAGGAGAAGCGAACAATATGAAGAGATCAAAGCTCAGAAGAGATGGCACATTGAAACTCAGAACAAATAAATACCATTGATGTGCAATATCCAAATCAACGAAAAAGATGAATTGTGGAGAGCGAAAGAAGAATTAAAATAATCGCTAGTTACAATCCCGCAATCGGTCTAGATCATCAGATATCATAAACCCAAATATCAATGACTATGGTTGATCTAACAAATGATCAGATTAAGTCAGATTAATTCATGACCGTCGGATGTGCAATCACCAGATCAACAGCATGGATAGATTGTGGAGATTGAAAGGACAATTAAATATCGTTCTATTTCCAATCCCGTAATTATTGAGGACCGTTAGATCTTATAGCCTAGAAGATCGATGATTGTGGTTGACTCACCAACAATGCACAAATTCAAATTGCGAAGTTTTGGTGACAAGTTAAATCACTCACAAGTTATGGTTCCGCAACCATCCTTGATCGTATATCTCCTTCAAGATTATTCATAATCGTTGGATCATTTTAAAGTGGAAGGATAGGATAAGCAGGGCTAAAGGGTTGGGAATTTGATTATCCAAATATCCTTCATTTGTCGGATCAAACCCAAATTCCTGTCAGTTGTCGGATCATTTTAAATTTGAAGGATAGGATAAGAAGGGCTAAAGGGTTGAGAAATTGATTATTCAAATACACGTTAGACGTCGGATCAAACCTGAATTCCCATCAGTCATCAAATCATTTTCGAATGGAAGGATAGGGTAAGAAAGGTAAGATCTGAGATCTCATTTATGCGAATTTTCGTCAATTGTTGGATCATTCTAAGTGGAAGGAAAGGATCATATAGAAGAGATACGTCACAGACAGATCAAGTTGTTGATATAAAATCTTGATCAAACAAACAACATTAACTTCTGGTATAAATATGTGAGGAGGTTACTCTTCGAAAAAATCTCACTTCAAGAATTCAATTTGAGATTTGAAATTCCTGAAGCCCGGAAACCCGGAGATCTGAAATACATTATCGACCGTTAGATGATTTGAAGTAAATCTCAATCATCAGATCATTTGAAGAAGATCTCAAGTGTCATATTGTCTGAAGTGAATCTGGGCCATCTGATCCAGAAAAGATGTATTGACCATCGGATCATCCGAAGTAAATCTCAATCGCCAGATCATCCGAAGAAGATCTCAAGCATCAGATCATCTAAAGCGAATATAGGTCGTCTGATCCAGAAAAGACGTATGGAATGTCGGATCACCCGAAGTAAATCTCAATCGTCAGATCATATGAAGAAGATCTCAAGCATTGGATCGTCTGAAGTGAATTTGGGTCGTCTGATCCAGAGCATAAGTTTGATATTTGAGATTTCAGAAGTCCGGAGACACGAAGGAGATCTCAACCATTGATCAAGAAAGGGGCCGTAGAACCATCAATTTGGTTGAAAGGTCAAATTCCTGAAGTGGAAACAAAGTCGTCGGTTGAGAAGGACAGGTGTCCACAGATCATCGACTCCGTAAGATTGGCATACAAAGAAAAGCAGGGTTTGAGATTTGAAAATCCTGAAGCCTAGATCATGAAATAAATCACAGTCGTTGATTTAGGGAGGTTAGATATGATCCACATATAATGAAAGGACAGATATGAACTGTCTGTTAAGGAGCACCATCAATATCGTGAGAGTGATGATCCCGTCACATTGTGAGGTCAGAACATGATCGGGTCTTAATGTTTCATGAGCGAGCCACAATTGAAACCATGGTTTTGGAGAAACAGTATGTGGTAGCTCGAGGTAAATTATGGGGCAAAAAGAATTTTGATTCAAACCACTTTTGGACATGCTCACAATCGTGTGGTCACATGAGATCATATCCCAAGGTCATATCGAGAAATAGAGCTAGCGCTCACTAGACCGAGATAGGGAAGTGCCTTTTGAATAGGAGTTTCGTCACCACCAGTGATCACGTGAAGGTAGGGGCTTAGAAGACAAAGAAGCCAAAACAAATGATTGTAGTTACCAGATATGATGAAGAGTTGCGACTACCAAAGAAGCCAAAAGAATCTCATGATAATGCTCGCTAGTGATGAATAGGTTCAGGATAACTGCCAGAGAAGCCAAAGAATATCATAATAATGCCCACTAATGATGAATGGATTCCAAATAACTACTAGAGAAGATGAAGAGTTTGAATGATGATCAGGCAGAGGATTAGGCTTGAGAAAGACATGCAAAACAAATATGACTGTGATTCCTGAGTCGATGGTATAGGGTGTAGGAAGCATGAGACAAAGTGCATCATATGAAGTGGATATTAGAGGTGTAGTGTATAGCATGTAGAGGCAGAACAAAGCATAGAATATGGAGGAGGCAGAGGAGACATGGAGCTATAACAGACCATATCAGAGACATATAAAGTAAGTAAATTTTATATCTCAGGGTGGTAGGGTGGTGCTAGGGAGGACTGTTTTCCTCAGAGTTTCAAGTGGGCTTGAACATAGGGAGTTGTAGCTTCCATTTGGTTGTAGCAAAAAAAACCAGGGTGGTAGGGTGGTGCAAGGGAGAAATATCATTCTCTGTTATACATGTTGGTTCTTGTGTGACTGGAAGTTGGTGCTTCCATCTATTTGGTGTTGGAACACTCAGGGAGTTGGTGCTTCCTTCTAGTGGGTGCTAGAGAAACTAGAGTGTTGGTTCTCTCAACAAGTTCTTTCTTCTAAAAGAGAGGTGATAGCCTCAAAAGGAGTTGGTGCTCATAAGAATGATAATGTACAGAAAAAAAAGACTACTTATCATATCAAGAAGAAGAGGTTTTATCCCTTTATGGGTCTCCTCAGGAAATATATGTCTTTGTATATTTCATGTGTGTGATTAATGTTGAATATTCTATTGCTTACTTCCTTGCATTATTGTGATCATCATTAAGTGTTATGTAAAGAGCTTAAAATGGGCATAATTGTTTAAGCATAGTAACAACTGATTCACCCCCCCCCCCCTCTCAGTTGTCCAACATATTTTGGTTACCTCCTGATGACAACTTCAACACCTTTATGAGGAAAGGTGAAGTGGGTTCCTTCCATGAAATAACAACCATTTTTTACTTTGGTGGAACACTCCCTCCCTAAAATAATGCCATATGATTCAAGTATGTCTTCTACGATCATGTTTATGAGCATGATCACATCTAGAGCTTAGTTGAAAGTAATGGATAAGTCCTTGATGTAACCAACGATTTCTACAGTCCTTGAATCCAAAGCTAGAACATATTTACATGGGCCCATGCATTCAAGACCCAATCTCCTCATGAATCGAATAGGCATGACATTGTACCTCACTCCTGTGTCAACGAAACAATTATGGAGCACAAAATACAAAATCATAACTGAGATATAGAAAGGAGGAACCCCAAGGTCTAGATCAATAGAATCATATGCCTCCTTAGGTTGAGAAGAGGACTCTTTGGAAAGAGGAACTCTATGTTCTATTCATGGAGTAGGAGGTATTTTTAGAACACATGAAAGGTTTTCAAACTGAGCGGGTATTCAAAGAGAATATAATAACGTCATGTGGGTGGGGAACTTCGCTAGATATTCAATGATGTTGTAATGCACCAGTGTTGGGAAGTAGGGTGGTATATTATTATGCAAACTTACCTTGTTTGGAATCCATAGAACCATGTTGCTTGGAGGGGAAGGTAATCTACCATTCACGAGAACTTTTCTTTTTTCATTGTCCTTAGGATTGATTTTGGTCCCTTCCACCCTTTGCAGAGTGGTTTTAGGGGCCTGAATCCTAGTTTCTATAGCAAATATTCCGAAGGTAAGAGGATCATTATCATAGGGAACAAAATCTTCCATGTTAACTTGATTGTTTTGGGAAGTGGAGGAAAGGTTTTTTTTCACCGGAGGTAAAGGGGCTTTGCAAGTTTTAGATAATTCCAGGTGATGTGTATAGGGGTAACAATAATCGGGATCAAGGAAGTATTGAAAAGAGTGGCACCAATCCACTTCAACAACATGTTTCCTAGGAGGAGGAGTAGGCAGAAAAGAAGGCATTAGCCTTGCAGGACCAGTAAACTATATGTCATTCACCTTTTGATTAAGGGAAAGTATTTGGTTGTTCATGTTCATTAACAACTTGAGTGTTTCATAACTTTCCCTTTCTTCAATTCTATAATTTTTGGAAGGTGGGGGTTCATACCAAGGACCCTCATTTTGACGTACCTCATTCCTAGGAATCCTATTAAAATGGGGTTGCACTAAAGGTGAAGGAATCATACCGGATTCCTCCAAGTTTCTCTCAATTTCTAGGGTGCTAGCCTTGGCCACATCTAAAGTTTGTATTTCTTTATCTTTCAATATAAACTTTACATTTGGATTCATAGCAATCATGTAGTAATGGAAAATTTTGTTCCCAGATGGTTGGGAATCAGTTGGGATCCTAATCAAGGTTGAGGTAAAGCGTTGATTAAAGTTTTGAATTTTCTCTCCCTCATGGATGGAGATGGTGGTGAAATCCCTGAATAGAGAAGCCACATCATCCGCCCCTTGGAAATGATTCTTGAATTGTTGGACCATAGTGTCCCAATACAAAATACTATCATTGGGAAGTAAGTGATACCATATCGCGACTTCACCCTCAAAGGTTCTTACAAAAATTCTAATGATGACATCAGGAATTTTTGTGTCCATAAGTGATAATGCATCATAGAATTTTTGTATATGTTCCTTGGAATTCATTGTACAAGTGACACTAAACTTAGGAAGCATGTTTGGGGCATATGCAGGCATGTCATGAAGAGGTTAGGGAAACCTCAAAGGAGTCCCAGGTTTCCAAGGCATTGCCATCGAAGCAACTATGGTAGGAACAACAATAGTTGTTGGAACAATGAGAGGAACAACCCGAGGGTTAGTCATTGTTGTTGGATTGAATAAAGCATTATTTAGTAGGGTTTTTTGAAAAGGAGAAGAGGAAGAGGGTGACTCAATGTGCACGACAGGTGTAACAATTTTCTCTATTTTCCCAGATGTATGTGTCTCGCTACTTTTTTTATTTCGTGAACTTTGAATTCTTGTATTCATGGGGGACACTGTTTCCATAGTCTTAGGATGTTTTTTCACTGCCACCTTCCAAGGGTCTTAGGTAAGTACTTTAAGTACAAGCGATGTATCACACCAACAATCCTACTATTTCTGACATGATGTTGATTAACCCAACTATAAACAAATATTTTTTTCCTTCTTCTTGAAGTGGAAGGTAAATTATGACATATTTATAACTTCTCACGTGAATTCAAACAAGTAAAATCAGACATTGATAAGGTAAGAGGAAAGGAAAACTCGATGGTATTTATGACTCCCAAATGCAACAAAATTGCAAGGGAATTGAACTATAATAAGTACCAAAGAAAATCCAAAGGATCACTGAAATACATTGCCACAAAATTCTTTCAACGGGTGGGAAAAGGACCCCAAATAATTTGGGTCAGATGCTCAGTACAAGTTTTGTATACAAGAAAAACTAAATATATTTTCAATTTCCCCAGTATGGTCACCATAAAAGGGACGTGTTATAAGAAAATCTGTTTGTTGGGACAAATCCAACCTATCTGGCTATGAAGCCAGTTACAGACTCTTTGATAGCTCGACACGATGCATAGACTATCCACACCTCATATGGTACTTCTCCTAATGCAGTAATGAATGGGAAAAAGGATAGGTGATATAATTACAAGAAGTCTTTCTTAGGACCACCCACCTTGTGTGTTGTCCTCCCTCGGCTTCCTGGATGACCAAAATGGCCTGGCGGGTGAAAATTATTGACAATGGGATGAAACTAAACTCATTGATTTTTAGGACAGTAAAATAAACAAAGATAAAAACAAGTCTTTCTCTCCCTCAAAGCCTTGGATAATGGCCCAGAATGGGTTTGCGGGGTAAACCAGGGTCCTGGACAATAGATCAGTGGATTCCTTAAGTGGAAAAAGTGAAAAATAAGGGTGAAAAGTGAGATTAAAAGCTACAACCAAGTCTTTTCACATGGTTGTAAATTGAAAAAAACAAGTTGTTCAAATATTTTAAGGTAGGGAAACAAGCCCAAAATGGTTTGGTACCCCCCGGGGTGACCCAAAAAGTGATCCCGAAAAATTGTCAAATCAAATTGGGGGCTTTAAATGAAGATGGGAAAACTTTTAACAATTTGTTATAGCTATGTTTGGGAGGGTGTTTACAACTGCAATTTATGTTCATGGATGAAGTTTGGACTGACAAAAGGTTTGACCTTAAAATGTAATCTATTGGTGGATTTTTAGTTATTAACACATGCATTGGCCACTACACTATTTTAAAGGTTATCCAAATCAGGAAAACGCATCATGGAACTGTGCCAACCAGTATAAGGAGAGTACTCCTATCAGACCATGGTGGTTAGGTTGAAGAGTTCCCCATGCAATTCATAGAAGCAAGGATTAGCTGCTTCTCATCACTCGCAATTTTGGTCTCTTAAAGTTGCTTGGATGAAAGAAGGATACCTATGAAAGGAAGAGGCACAAGACCCCCCTAAAAGGTTTTTTAGTTGATCTTACCCAAGAAGAGTAGTATTCCAACCAAGCTGCACTATTCAACTCCTTGACCGTGTGGTACTAAGGAAATACCACTCAATTTATACTAACTAGACAACTTTTGAGGGGCTCCTAATGAAGACTCCCTGGCTTTGACACTTAGTATTGTATGAAATTGAAATTGCTTGAAATAAAGGACCAGGCCATCCACATGGTGAGGTCACATTTCTCTTTCGCAAGCATGCCTCCTAGTCAATAATTTTAAATCTATATAAATCTCTATACAAAAATAAGTAAATAAGTATGTGACATATACGTCACGGCTAAATAATATGTTTATGAAAATAGCTAAATAGTATAGGTTTTGTTTTGAATGTGTATGGGGTGGACCCCTTCTTTGTTTTCAAATGTTTTGTGGTTTTCTGAGTGTTTTCAACTTGTTGATTTTTGCATGGCCCCTTTAGGGGAAGCCACTTGTAGATTAGTATACGAGCAAATATACAGTGAAAGATGAAAAAATCAACTAATTACAAGTAGAAAATTATATCATTCAACCCAAAGGAATGGGTTGAGGATCTTTGTGAATGGCAAGGCTACCATATGCATAAAAGCCCCAACTGATTCCTTGTATGGGAATCGAAAGTTTACATATTGGAATCTGAAATAGTGATGATTATTTACGAAGGTACACATCATATTTTATAAACAAAAATTTATAATCAAACTACTCAAACTATCCATACAAGCGAAGCAAATCATATTGACATGGGTACATGTGCCAAAAATTTAAGAATGAGTGTAAGTGAATTTAAGGTGAAAATGAGAGTGATTGGGTGGATTTACCGATCATATTTGATGTTTTTTCTTCGTTTTCCTGCTGGCTCCTTTGCCTGAAATAGGTCTTTATATGTTCCACAACTGCTTAGGAGAAGTAGAGTAGGTGACCAGATTGTATCCTTGCAGGAAAACAACGGAATTTTAGTTATTTTATATGGAAAAACAGAAGTAAATGAAAAACAAATTTACACATGAAAGATAGATAATAGCCAACTAAGATGGTTGTCTCGGGGGGAGGAATTGACCAAAATGGTCAATTTTCCTGGTTGGGACAACAAGGTTAATAGCAGGAAAACATAACAAAAATGTACATGAACGAGATAAGGAATCAAAAAAGTATGAACAACCATCTAAGAGGCTTATTTAAGGGTTGTCTTAAGGGGCCCTATGATTTTTGGCCACTAACTAAGGCTGAAAAAAGCTGAATACTTCAGAAAATCTGCACTAAAACACGTCAAATAAGTTAAACAAAGATGTTAGAAAATGAAATAAAGTAATTTAAACCCAAGGAAGCAACAACAAACACCTAACTAACCAATCCCTCCTAGATATAGCTAACATAACAAGTATTTAATTCTACCCCTCAACCTTTAAGCAACAAGTGGCATGTCCAACAACTAAAATTTAACAAGTATCACACACACAAAGATCTTTGGAAAATTTCAGCAAAGCTTTGTTACTATATTCATCCACCCCTTTTACAATGCCATCCCTCTTATTTATAAAGAAGAGATGAAGGCTTAGGTTTAGGTCACAAGACACTTGTCACTTTTGGAAAAGTGAGAAGTGGACCAACCCTAAAGTGTTTTTGTCTTTTTAACAAAAGTAAACTTATCCTAAAAAAGGAATCATATCCAAAAGGGATCAAATCAAATTTGATTTGACCTCTTAATTACAAAGTATACAAGCCAAAAATAAATCATGTGAGACTAAACTATTACAAAAAGTCAATTTCATAAAATGACATAGTATGCCACACCATCATTTGCCTTGGGGGTTTTTCCATCCCAAAGACTCTTTGATTGATTCCATGTTTTTCACCTATAGATAAGGTGATTTAGGACATTTCTCAGCCACCCATGGCTGTCAAACTCACTGGGATGAAGCCTCAAGGTGTGGGGAAATTACAAAGTTGCTTAGGAGGGAAAGGGGCCTTTGGGCTTTGGTCATTGTATGTAAGGAATTCCCACTATTCAGGAACTTTTCAAACCTGATTATACCCTCCCTTGTTGCCTATGAGTTTCCCTATGAGTTGATCGAAGCATGGCTTCGACTTGGGCTTGTTTCAACGAAGGAACCCCTGGGACTAAACCTTGAGATTCTTTTCCCCTATACCAAAAAACCAAAAAAATGTGTTTTCTTGTGTTCATGTTGTATCTCTTTTTGCAACCTTTCCTCTTCCTTTCGTTTGGCGTAAATTTGACTCCATATGAGTAAGATATGGCCCCAAAATGGTACACGGGAAGGAGTTGATCGACAGACTAATCAGGGAAAAAGGTGTAAATGTGGAAGAATTCTAGGCTAGACACCAGAATTGAAATACTTCTACAAGCCTTCATACCTGTAGTTGAAATGGGTTTTCCTATTCTGGCTCAATTTGGCCTTGGAGGCCCCCAATTAGGCCTCATTCTGGTGTGTGCATTTGGGCCAATAAAGAGTCCATGTCACTCTAGTACATGGCACTAAAATTATGGGATGAGGAGGTGAATGCCATGGATGCATTATTTACCTCTCCCCGGTCATTTTGACTATTTACGGGCTAAACTCTACCTCTTTATGGCGAAGTTATGGAATTAAAAATTCCAATAACCCTTAGGGGGGGGATTTTAATTTTTTAATATATAGTTTAAAAACCCATTTCTAAAATTTTATTTAGATTCTTAATTAAATATCATAAAAAAATAA
>JZKD02S0338305.1:390032-422355 GCA_000966675.3 Picea glauca | reverse complement strand
TACCGCACTAGAACAATAGGATCTCTACAATTATACAAGTTTTTGGAATGAAATTCCATCGTTGAGGTACTCAACGCCTGCACGAACAAATAAATATACTTTATATTTTGTTGGAAAAATAACATACCATTACTAGAAAAAGTCAAATTTCACACAGTTATTCACAATTTCTATGAATTAAAGTTGTATATTCGGAAAGCTAATTCAATTTTCTACGTTTCATATTCTTACACCACATTTAAATTGATTGTATAAGTGCCTTGAATAATCCCTCCAAGTTAATATATTATTGTGCATTGCCACTAACGTGTCATGAGAGACCATCATTAGCTTGCACTCACCCATAATTTATTGTCTTTTACTCCATGGCTTGTGATAATACAATGTCCCTCACAACATCATGGTATTTGCCATGCATTTCACTTCAAAAACATATTAGCTATAGTAAAAGAATAACAACCAACTTCCTAATTAACCAACAACAATCCTTGGCATTCTTAAGCTCACATTGGCCTCATGTTGATAGGTTCTACTTCAATTTCGATGATACGAGCCCTGAATATCATACAAATTATCCCTTCACTAATACAGGAAATCCTTGGTGAGAATTCATATATTAAAGGAAATAATCAAAGAATCAAGAAATATTCCAAAGCATTTTCACAAGATATACCCTTCCTTACATGAAGAGTGTACATGGGTTTTTGATTTATGACATTCATTATCGTTCTCTAGGGAGAAGGTTATGGATGTCAATTATAATGACATTAAGAGCTTATTAGAATGATTAGTTACAAATGAGTTGCTCAATGTCAATTTTGAAGAGAAAACAATGAACATTGAGGGAATTCAAGGAAATCATGTCATCTCTCTTTTTTCATGTTCATGTGTCCCATTCCTCTAATAGTATCTAACATGTTGAATCATAGCCTATTTAAATTAATGGCATGGTTATAGCTTTGGTATTTAATATGATTGTTATTTCATTACATTGGTAGGCCTCTCATTACTTGGTAGGCCTCTCAAACACTTGGTGTATAATTCATGGCATCCCCACTAATACAATAGATAATAAAAACAAAACACATAATTAAAAATTGAATGGAAAAGTCTCAACAATCCACCGATTTTTCACAAGTTTGGTCAAACACATGCATGGTTTTGCTTTGTTTCACATGAAAATATTTACTGAATATGTTTGGGATTAAAATATCTATTAATCTTGGTGATATTTTTTCACTTGCATGTTTTTTATTAATTTTAGATATGAACTTGCACAAAATGAACCTTGTCAATATCACAAAACCTAAAATTGAAATTACAAGAATGAAAATTATGATTTTGTTCATTCAATTTATAGCATCATCAAATCCCCACTCCTTTGTTCTTCAAAATGATCATTCCCAGTTTCTAGATTCTATGCATCTTTATCTATCACACTCTTTCACTTTCTTCTTCTTGTTTCTAGCAACATCAACATTAGTGTGACATGTCTTTGCAAATATTTTGAGAATTCCCCATAGCTATATTTCCCCTTGCCTCATCCCAAGCTCAAGATCAAGGATACTTATCCTTAGTAGCATTAACTCTTTGAACAACAATTTTGAAATTGGGTGGGATTCTTAAGAAAGCTAGGGAGAAGGTAACATACTTTTTATTATCATCAAACTTATGGATTAGGGATTATTCTCTAATATCCCACTCTTTCATGCATTTTCACACGGGTTGAGAGACAAAATAAACAATCAATATCCTCAATAAAAATAACATACTTGGTGGTCTTGATGACTAATTTCCTTTAGTTTTGTGTTTCTATAGATCTTGGAAAGCTTCAATGATAAGCAATGGATTCAACCATGCTAAATTGTCATATTTATAGAGGCCAATAAAGCAAGTGAGTCTCTTCATTGTTTTTATAGTATTGTGATAAAATTATCACTCTTCAACAAAAGCCTCAAGATGTACAACAATTTCTTATTTTCTAACCAGATTTAGAATGAACATGACTCCTATGACTGAGCAAGATTGGAGTATGCCCAAAATACAAATAGGTTCATAGATCATATGGATACATATATTACATAGTCTCTTATATGGGGTTCACAAAATTATTTGATTGTGTGATTGTGTTTAAAGCTTAACATTTTTAACCTTTTTAAATTCCCTTATTACTCAATATTTATGAATTTTATTATTATTAATGTATATAGCCCATCAAACATTATATTTAAAATTTAAAAAATACTTAATTTACTCTTCTAAATTAAAATGCAATTATTTTTATAAATTTTTGTTTGAAATGGTGGAATGAATATACATTCTTCACCTTGAAATATTGGCCAAAAACAAATCCCCGTGACACAAATCAGGATTAATTCGGCTACATATTATGTATATCTACAAAGTTTGCGTCACTAAATTTGTTGAAATGTCATAGCAGGTGATATTCAGCGTATATTAACTCGAACCATTGTGTCGAGTGTATATTATGTAGTAAGTTATATCACATGAGCGCACGACCCGAGGACTTAATTACAAATTAAAAAAATAAAATACTCTTAAAATAAATATTTATAAAAAATAAAATAACGATCCAATTTTTATTTTTTTATAGAAACTATAGCATTTATAAAATATTTGGACAACTAGTTACTCATACCTAACGGTTGAGGCTGCCATGGTCGATTTTTAGTAACAAATTAGATTTTCTATATCTTTTTGTTAAATCCTTTGTATACTTATTTTAACTAGCACAACCGCTAACTCGTGGTTGGTGAACACCGAAAGAGTTACGACCGATAAAAAAACTCTTGCTTTAAAAAAAATACCCAGCCAAATAATGAAACTCTAACTGAGCCAGATAATGAAACTCTGAAGAATTCCAAAAGTTAATCATTTAAACGTGGCAATCATATAATGTTACAGTAATTTCTTAATATGATTAGGTAAATGTTAAAAAGTAAACAGGTTAACAGATGCATTTATAAATGGAAAGAAGTTATCAACAATAAATCTGATCCATTGATTTTGGAGGATGACTAAGAATATGCCAGCATGTTCAATGCATAACCATCAGATTAGAATTTAAGATTAAAACATCATTAATTGTGCCCATCTCCAATAGGTATATGCCTTTCGGCGTAATTATGGGTACCGGTGCCATGGTTTTGTTCACAAATGGCAAAAGTTTCCATTTTATTTAGTTGGCAGTCCCTCCAAGGGTGCCATTTTTTTTTGGCATTTGGAATAAAATATGGTTAATGCAAATTTGGATTCATCGGGCCTCTTATTGTATGAAATTGTGTCCAAATATGAACTGAGATCAGAATATCAATCTTGAAACTGTGAACTGAGATGAGAATATCTGTCTTGAAACTGTGAACTGAGATGAGAATATTTGTCTTGAAACTATTCAATAGATTTCCAATTTCAAGTTAAGTAACTTCTCTTTTCACTGATTTGGTGATTCTAGTAACAACATCTTTGGGTCCTTTAATTGTTTTGCATCATTTTATGAGTAAAACTTGCATAACTTAGAAATATCCTTTGAAGATAAATGAAAAATGTCCCCCACCCCAGTAAATTCAACAAATCAATACATTCATCTCCAATTCCTCTTAAGAGAATAATCTGAATAGTAACTAGATTAAACTTATTATGTCTTGATCTTTGTAAATTGTATTGGAATATCTCAACACAATCTTCCAATATTTCATCTTCGTTTTGTGTAATTTTGAAAATCTTTTCTCAAAGTTCTCTGAATTTTTAGTAATCTTATTGTTCCTTTAAGAAAGTTTGCCGCATTTCATCCCATGCTGGGATGGTATTTCCTCCAAGCCCCATAAACCAACGAAGAGCTACTTCTTTGAGAGTGACAAGAAATAGCTTAATATTCTAACCATATGAGTAGTAATCATAGATCAAACAATGTACATCAAAATCAAAGAGGAAAGTATCTAGATCTCCACTAGTTAAGCCATGAAAAATTAGCAGAGAAGAAGGTGGATTGTTTTTCATTTGAATCATCTTATTAGAATATTGAATTGAAAACTCGAAAGTCACAGATTCTGGTTGATTTGAAGCTCCCCCTTCTACTTTAGCCATGTTGATTTTCCAAAATTGGGCTTTCCTTGTGCTACAGATTCCTTGGAAGGAATAGATTCTGTAGTAAATTATGAAATTTACTACAAAATCTTCTTGAAATTTTGAGTCTTCATTGTTGCTAATCAATTCTTCTATTTCTGCAGTAGAATGTATGAATACAACATCAACGATGGAACCAATTCCAAGGATGGATATTGCATGGTTAGATTCAACAACTCCTTCATTGGAAGTAGATTGGGATATGGATTGTACCCACGTATTTCCTCCTTTTATGGATTTTCCTACCCATGTGTTAGTAACTTCGGTGGCTCTTATTGCACCATGAAATCTTCCTTTGGAGTCTAGAACTCTATTCATGAATCCTATATACTCTACGTCTCATGAAAAACACTCCATATGAAATCCAAGAAATGGGTAAATGGGTTGTCGACAATTCCCCTAAGCTAGTTCCCTTACCATGTTTGTTATTTCTAAATCAATACAAAGAAAATCCCCTAGTCCTTTGGCATATCCCCAACAATAATGCCAAAAATGATAGGTGAATTAAATGCATTGCTATAATAGCAAGGATTATAATCTACTTAGTATATCAAACCAAGGATCTTAAAACCTGCAAGATGACCTATAATACTTATGTAGGATGTAGAGATTATGTTTGTATCTAATTCCTAAATGTTGGAAAGAAATAAGTAACTAATAAACTTTATTTAATTCCTTTTGCACATAAATTAAAGCAATCACGCGCTCACATAAAAGACTTTATTCCAATCTTTATATTATAATATACATAGCAGGTGAATACTAGATGAAATTTTTTTTGTTCATATCAATCCTCAACCATACAACTTATGCATTCAAGATTAAACAGTAAATACAAGGAACTAAATTAAGCTACTATATCCTCTAGTATGAAACAACTATAGTCCAAATCAATAAAACAATGAAGTTAATTTACTCAAGCACCTTCACACGAGTGGGCCTTATCTCTATTGAACGAAGAGATAAATTAGAATCATAAATGCAGGAAACTCAACATAAATTTTGTATTTCAATCAAGAGATAGTTTCATACATCAAAATAACTTTCCCTCTTTTCCCGTTGTTCTTTCTTTCTTTCTTATGAAAGTCCCTTTTATAACTACGGATTACAAGAGTATTAATGAACGTGCTTGAGAATTAATGATTCTCAAGCCATTCCAAACAACGTAAACACATATTCTCAAGTCCAAATAGGAAAAGTAACTATCTAAAGTAACAAGACTATAGCAGTTTGTCCCTCTCCCACCTATCGCCATCTTTACCTTTTCTCCTACCTCATGCTCATGATTCCCTTCGTACCTTCTGCATGGATTTTGTTACATGTTAACACCCTTTCTAAACAAGCTTTTACTCGCATGCATTCAATATGGAGATGAATGTCATGGTTATGTTGATGGTTTTGATGTTGGTATATTTTTGGGATGAATCAACAAGGCATTTTGACACTGCTAAGAATTAATGAGAAGGTTATTATCAAGTTTTTAGATGATATTCAAGAATAGATCATGATTCTAGTTGGTAATAGAGATGTATTAAGTATGATGATTTTTATAGCTAGTCATTATTGTATTATTGTAATAGGAATTTTGGAAATAAGGTATGTTGAAATTTAGAAACGTCTCAACATTTTAAGTGGATACACCACCCATCATCAAGGGTTTCTAATGAAGCTTTTGTGAGATACATAAGAGTGATCTTTTAGAATAAGCATATTATGATGAAGTTAACTATTAGATAAAAATAATTTATTTAATAAAAAGGAGGATTGAGTAAATTAATAATAATCATAATAGAAGAAGGTGGATGAACTTGCAAAGGTAAAATTAAATTAATAAAGTTAAGGAATAAACCTGCACGCACACACATTAGGTAGACTATAATAATTAAAGTAAAAAATTGAATGCCAAACATTGGACCTAGTTGTCAACAAGAATAAAATAGAAGATTAATAAAAAGGATGAAATTAAAGAATATAAAACTTAATAAGTTTATGTTATTTTAGGATAACCAAACTTTAGTTAACATCAATAAGAGAAAGTTTAGAAGAATCGATAATGAAAAAAAAGAAGGAAGGGGCGGGTGGATTTAAAAATAAAAATGGAAAATATAAGAAATTAATGTTAAATAAAACTAAAATGAATAAAAAGCGGAAATTTGGATTAAAGGATAGAGGTAATAAACAAATGCAGATAAATATGATTCTAGTGGGTTAAAGTAGGATATGAGTAGAATATGATATCAGGGATGAAGTCCTTAAATCTTAGAATATAAAGGAATAAATAAGGAAGAAAAAAGAATGTTGGAGTGGGATGAGGGGAGGGAGGGGTTAATGATTAAGACAATGGATAATGGGTTTCCAAGAATGACTAAGTTTGTAACCATCTTCTTGATTAATATTATTGGTGTTTTTCAATTTGAAGGTCATCCCTTATGATATGTGATGAGTAGTACAGATTTGGCGTTGACTTTTTCATTTGATTAAAGAAAATACAGAGCTTGGTATCATTGGAATGTTCAACAATGGCTGATTTAGTGAGAAAATTATGAAATGTATAGGAAATATGTTCTTTGAGAGGAGTTTGAATGGATTTTCTAGTTTGGTTGATGTAGGATTTTCCACAAGAACAAGGAATCTAGTAAACACCTTCAGAAAGAAAAGTTCCAAGTTTATATTTAACACCTTTAAATAATTACTTTAGGGTTTTAAGAGGTTTTGATAGAGTTTTCAATTTTTTCTTGGATAGTGGGGATGAATATTTATTTATCTAGGTGTTGGGGGGACAAAACTTTGAATGACTCTAGATATAAGAGTTTTGAGAACAATTGATTTTTGAGCTAGATGGTGGTGGGATTGTGCATCAAGATATCTATTGGTATGGGTATTTTTATAAATACTTGGTGGAATATGGAGCCATTTCACTATCTAGTGACTAGAAAATCTAGGAATGGAAGCAAATTATTATGTTGGGTTTCAATTGTAAATTGGATGTGGGTAGATACGCTATTGAGATGGTTAAAGAATGATCTAAAGGTTTATTCACCATGGGGCCAAATGAAAAATGAAACATCAACAAATTGGAACCAACACTTGAATTTGAGATGGAAATTGTTAAGGGTTAATGTTTCAAAGTGTTCCATGTAAATGTTTTCCACAATGGGGTATAAAAATGATCACATTGCTATACTTTTTATTTGTTCATAGAATTTATTTTTGAACCATAACTTAATCAGATTCAAAGTCTCAAGGTTAATAAAACTTTAAAATGAGGTCAAGGGATTTTAGAACTAGGATTTTGGTGAATAGGGAAACAACATCAACACTATAATCAAGTCTTGATCATCTAGATGATGATTGTGAATTTTTCAGATGAAGTTAGTTGAGTGTTTTATATAGGACGAGGTTTGACCTATAAAAGGACGAGGTTTATTAGCTAAGAACCTAGCTAAGGCATAGGTAGGTGAACCAACTACATTAACTATGGGCATCAAAAGGTTGTCCTTTTTTGTGAATCTTAGATTAGCCATAAATTTTGGGGGTTGACGCTTATGAGGAATTAAGTTATTTTCTATAGAGGGATCCATGGAAGAACTCTTAATAGTTTTTGCGATCATGTTGGTGATTTGGTTGATGGGTTCTTAGATATAGGTTTATAGGAGGAGGAAAGAAGCTCAAACAATTTAGATTCATAATTGAAAGTGTTCATGATTATAATTGCATTACTTTTATGATCTCTTACAATGACAACATAATTCAAACAACAAAGTTGTTGGTTATGGAGCTTGACTATCTTCATGATTCAAAGGCCTTTGTTTTCAACCATGTTTATACCCCATGAAGACTTTACACCCCGAAAGAATGTACACTCCTCCATGTGGGGGAGTGCAGGGGGCGTTTTCCCCTCTTGCGGGGTCAAGGGGGCCATCCCCCTTGCTGGGGAGTCTTGGGGAAAGTAGGCCCCCAACAGGGGTTTGGGGGCGAAGCCCCTGAAGGAAAAATTTCCTTGTAAATGTATACTGTAATTTCATAGTAAATCTAGATTGTTCATTATAAGGTCGTAGATATGACAATAGAAGTTATGTTAGGGTTTTTTGTCCCTTGACCAAGTTTTGGGATAACCTTAGTCATTTGTGACCTATTTTTGGACTTCGACACCCAGTCAAATAAGGATCGGAAGACAAAGCAGAGATCAAGGGATCTCGACGCACCTTGGGTTCCTTTTTCGGTTTTGGGATAATGTAACGGGAAAGGGATGTCGGCCCATGGGTTTACCCATGCTTAGGCCCACTTTTGTAATGTATAAATAAGTAGCTAGGCGATGTAAGAGCATGGCTATAAGCTAAGTGCTAGATCGACATCTATGTGATGTAGTCTAAGTGCTAGAGTAAATTGTAAGTGCTTTGTCTAGACTGTAAAAGGCTTGCAGAGCTAAGTGCAAGTTGTTTTAAGAGGTTATAGAAGGCTTTGTGTTGTAACGCAAGGGAGAAGGATCTAGTGAGTTGCGCAGATCTTCTGTCCTGTGTGCAGTAGTGTTTTTGGTGGCTCTATGCTGTAACTGATTGAAGATGCTAATAAAGAAGAAGAGTTGGTGGACGTAGCCCCAGGGTGGGGGTGAACCACATACATCTATGTGTTATGCTTTGTGCTTCGAATTGATGTGTTTATCTCTGCTTTGCTAAGTGATTTGATGTATTTAGATGGATTCACTTATTCTTTGTGCTTCTTAGATATGTATGAATGTTATATCAGACATATATGAAGATTCTTAGTGCTGATCTATTGGATCTGATCTGTTTTACTATTGCTAAGTGTTGAAATACCTTAGATCTAAGTAAATCTTGCGATGCTCTATGCTATCCGTGAAGTATCATAAGGGTTGAATGTTGATGAATGATCGATGCTAAGTTCTCTGTAAGCAATATAATCATAGATCTGTGTCCCAACTAAGGTTGCAGACACTTGAGTCTCGCAACCACCCCTGCCTCTACCTTGTGTGAGACTTCATCTGCTTCGCAGGTGTTTCCAAAAGGGTCGATAGTTAGGGTTTTGTTGGTGCGTTGTTGTAGCATTGAACCCTAGGTCTGCCCCTGTGCCAACAAATGGTTTCGTTGCCAGGACTGAAACTGTGATTTCTAGGAACTAAGGGAGAAGAAGCTTTGTGCAAAGATTCGTCCTGAAAGTGTGCCAAGCTCTGTGCATGGATCTGTGCCCTAGTGCAAAGTATTTTACTTGATCTGAAAAGCTCTGTGATGAAAAGAGAAGGATAGATCTGAAGAAAAGAAGCAAGATATGAATGCTTGGTGCTCTAAGAAAGGTAAAAGTGGAAATTTCTGAAGAAAAGAGGCCAGATCTGTAGAAAAGAGGTAAAATTTGTAAGCTCTGTTCTTTAGTAAAGGTAAGAATAAGTTAAAATTTCTTAGATCTGAAAGCTTTGCCCTCTGTAGAAGTAAGATAAGTAGAAATTTTTGTTTCGAGAGTATGGATTTAGGTATTTTTGATAGATTATGTCCTAGCTTGAAAACTAGGGCATTGATAGATGAAAGAAAGTTTGATATGAATAGATTTGATAAGAATAGTGATAGATATGTTATACCTATGCATAGAAATAATGTTTGGACTAACAAATGGATGCAGGATCCTAGAAAGAATTTTTTGCAGGCTAGCTACCATGATCCTGGTGCACAGTACAGAAGAAGTTGGGGATCATTTAGAACAAAGAGAGGATTAACCCTATGTTATAGTTGTAGAAAACCAGGCCATCTTACTAAAGAATGCCCTAGTGGAAGACCTACATGTCTCTGTTGCAAAGATATGGACCATGAAGTATTGGATTTCCCTAGAATGATTGCTAAGCTTGAAGGAATGAATCTGAATGACGGAAACCCTAAGGTAGATGCATAAATCGCAGTACCCAAGAAAGAATCAGAGAAGGTATTACTATAGATGAGGAGCACCTTGAATGAACACCGACATGTTAGGTTATCAGAGGTATTTAAAGGAAAAGATTGCATCGAAGTAAGAATAGGAGACTTCGACATTGACTGTGTTCTGGATGAGGAAACACAGGTAAATGTTATGACAAAGAGAAGTTGGGAAGCTATAGGAATTCCTACTATGATCCCTTCATTAAGAGGAATAAGGTTATTCAAAGGGAAATTGGTAAACCTATGTGGAAGGATCACTCAGATATCTATGAATGTCAATGGAACTTCGACAAAGGAAGATTTTGAGATTATCAAATTTATTGAGGACAATGCCCTGTTTACTATGTTACTTGGAAAACCTTGGATTGAAAGAGATCAAGCCAGGAAGAAGGAAGAAGAAAAGTTTTTAGAACAACAGAGACAATACTTAAAAGATTTCATGACTAGAAGGATCACGCAGTTGATTGAAGAACATGAGAACAAATCAAAGCTATTTGACACTAGAAGCCCAGATGTCAAAGCTGCAAAAGAATTAGGGGAATCACATAATATTGTAGTATCTATCTTAGATATAGATGAAGTAGTACCCCTGAATCCTAGGAGAGAACCTCAACAGTGCGAAGTGACTATGCCCAAGGAAAATAAGAATCAGAACGAGAAAAGCACTACCGAGATGAAGCTCATGTGGAAGAAGGATAGGAAGCTAAGGAAAAAGTGAGTTAAGATCGACAAGCTACAAAGGGTTCTAGAGAGAACCTCTTAAAAATAAACTTTGAAAAATTGGAGCTTCGCCATGATATCAGGAAAACAACATGGGTCACTTTGCCATGGCGAAGCAATATAGTCGTTGGAGGCCGATATATCCATTTGAATGTCGCTCCGAACGGATCGAAAAGCATTGATGGCTCATCACCAGACCGTTAGACCACGCCATAACAGACATAACAAGAGTTAATGAAGCCCCATATCCATTACAAATGATTCGTTACACAGTTACTTACTTATTCCATTGGGCCATGCACGGAAGACACTTTTTCTAATTGTGAATTTGAGTCTGCAGACTACATGAATTGTGAACAGTGATTACTCCACTCTTAGTCTCTACCCTATTACAGTACCTACATTACTTTGAGAACCCAAGATATTGATCCTGAGCATATATGTCCAACGATTTTAGCGCAATTGAAGAATCTATAATAGGGGTACTTGCTAGCCTCAGAGCCAAAAGAGTCATGTTGGAGAGAGGATTGTCTACAGGTTTATAGGCATCATCGATGAGATGAGTGCAAGCCTCCCCATCGACTGCTCAAGCAGGAACATCCCGAGCCGATGTAGAAAGAAGAACCAAACATAAAAATGATATGGCCAACGCGAAGTTGGTTCCATCCATCCTACCTGCTTGCATACCACCTCAGAGCGGTGAGATCAATAGAGACAATGTACCTAGAGACTTTGAGTACACTCTAGTCATTGCGTACCTACCAAAAGGGGTATGCGCAGTCCACGTAGATCATGACAAGATTGCAGAATTGAAGTTTAGTGACTTCAACCTGGGGGATCGTAAAGTTTACGGCATGCTTGCCCCGTACAAGTACCTAACCAGAACCAAGGGAAAGAATTCGAAGATCGTCACTCAACAATGCACAATGAACCTCGCATAGTCCACTCTACTCAATGTTATGAAAATCCCACACTTCAGCAGACACTAGGAGGTGAATGCATGTGTAAAGTTACTGTTGGTGAGTTACCATGGAGGATATTTATGGTTAAACTGTCGCATAACAGTTGATCCACCGCTGATCAACTGGATCACTGATCTTAGTATGCAGGGCCCTGATCCCCATGATTACTATCCTAGAAAGACTGTGGATTTCACTCTTGCTCAAAAGATCAAAGAATCTTATGGAAATGTTGAGAAACCCACACGAGGCTACAAGATAGCTTCTATTGAAAATGGCACAGTGCGCCTTGCCTATTAACTGATCACAATGAAGTTGGTATGCAAGAATCGACCCACGCAAGTATCCGACTTTGTAGTCGACCTCGCAGGGAAGTGCGTAGAGGGAATACAGATGAACTGGGCAAAGTACCTGGTGAATCAACTAGAAATTGAATGCAGAGAAGCCCAGGATCAGGGGCATGAATTCCATTTTAGTTGGCTCTTGATACTTATAGCTTTCATTGCATGGGAGCTCCTGAAAGGTGAAACCTTCCCCAACATCAACCCCTTTGAACCACTGGTTGTGAAGTTCAGTACACTATGGTACTCGAACGATATGAACAAGCAGTGGAAATCCAATGTCATCTTCCATACCTACTACACCCAGTTGAAGCTCACCATCCAGTCCAAGCCTTGCATGACCCTGAATACTTTACACAGGTTTCGACCTTTGATGAAGTTCAACATAGACTACCATTTCATATGTATTACAGCATGCACTAATGAGCACAAGAAACAACTTCAGTCTTATTATAAGCTGACAGAAGAAGACCTGGAGGAGATCACCATGGAATGGTCAGCGAACCTCCTTGTTTCAGCAGATCCCATAGAAATGTCTGACATCGACAGCCCAAAAGTTGCACAGGATACACCTAGGCCTAGTAAGACAAAGAAAAAAAAGAAGACGAAGAAGGTTGAGGAAGTCCAAGATATAAATAGCTTATCTGTGAGGATGACTTCCATTACACTAGATCAAGGAGGTGATGGCAAAGACTTAGAGGAAGTCGAACAAAGACCAGAAGATGAAGTAGAAATCATAAAGAAGAGGAAGGCTTCACCTCTGGAACCTTCCTCCCAGAAGAAATCGAAAGCACTTGTAACTAAGCTACAGACCACGCTCACTCTAAATGACTTCAGTTTCATCATCGCAGCTATGACTAAAGCTATAGAAGAGATAACAGAAAATAAAGAAGCTAAGAAAGAGACAATGTACAAGAGAATTGAGATCGAGCTCCAAGGAGTGTAGTAGGCACTTTAGTCTAGCCGCTTAGTCTCCATTGTGCCCCTGCCAAAAGGAACAACAGAAGAGGGAGATCAACCATTTCAACTTTGCAAGATTGCTAACATAGTCGAAGTACGCCTTCGAAAAGAACATGAAGAAACAACATAGGCCACCCAAGACTTAAAACAATCACAGGAGGAAATCATCGAACAACGTCGAGCTGCACAACAAGAGAAGGACACTCTCTAAGAGAAATTTGAAGAAGAAAGAGAGAAGATCCAAAAAGAGAAAGAGTAGCTTCTCACGAAGTAGATTGGATTGAAGAAGTAGTCAACAGAGCATTTTGCTCTGTGACTGGCTTAGAGAAGAAAACATAAGAACCCATAAAATGCCAAGTGATGAAGCTTGTTGAAGTTATTCAACAACTTCAGAAAAGAGTTGTGGAATTAGAGCTTCATACCATACCAAGTACCCTAGAAGAAGTGCGCGACCAGCGAGAAATGACTGCCCAAAGCACAGTAGAAAGGATTAAAGAAATCACTCAGGAATGCAAATAATTAAGTAGCAGAAGTGCATAGATATATGAGAACCTAACCGAGAATCCAGAATTGCATAAATTGGAGTCGCATCTCCAGGAGGCGAAGCATGAAGCTGAAAATCTACAAGTGTAGCTGAAGGCCCTATCACCTGTAGAGAGAATGAAGCGGTCTCACAAGAAGTGCACCGCCCAACAACAGATCCATACCATCTAGAGCAAGGTAATGGAAGTAACTCAACAACTTTAACCTGTGCAAGATAAGGCATGTCAGCTATTTACAGAGATTGAGAGCCAAGGAACAGAGCTGGATTAGGTCGTGAATTCATCATAGTAATGCCTAGAAGGACCGGTGAATGATGCACTCATCTAAGAGTTCACCAAACAAGAAGTCGTGGCACAGCAACAGGTCGAAGTAGCTCGAGCCAAGCTCGAGGCCTTCAATGTAGAACCGATCAGACCTGAGTGACTCGGGACGAGTCACACATGAGTGTTGGGGGCCTATTTTCCCTTGACCAAGTTTTTGGATAACCTTGGTCATTTGTGACCTATTTTGGGACTTCGACACCTAGTTAAAGAAGGAGCGTAAGACAAAGCAGAGATCACAGGATCTTGGCCCACCTTGGGTCCCTTTTTGGGTTTTGGGATAATGTAATGGGAAAGGGATGTCGGCCCGTGGGTTTACCCACACTTAGGCCCACTTTTGTAATGTATAAATAAGTAACTAGGCGATGTAAGAGCATGGCTATAAGCTAAGTGCTAGATGAACATCTATGTGATGTAGGCTAAGTGCTAGAGTGAATTGTAAGTTCTTTGTGTAGACTGTAAGAGGCTTGCAGAGCTAAGTGCAAGTTGTTGTAAGAGGTTATAGAAAGATTTGTGTTGTAACGCAAGGGAGAAGGATCTAGTGAGCTGCGCAAATCTTTTGTCCTGTGCACATTAGTGTTTTTGGTGGCTCTGTGTTGTAACTGATTGAAGACGCTAATAAATAAGAAGAGTTGGTGGACATAGCCCCAAGGTGGGGGTTAACCATGTACATCTATGTGTTATGCTCTGTTCTTGGACTTGATGTGTTTATCTCTGCTTTGCTAAGTGCTTTGATGTATTTAGATGGATTCACTTATGCTTTGTGCTTCTTAGATATGTATGAACGTTAAATTAGACATATATGAAGATGCTTAGTGCCGATCTATTGGACCTGATCTATTTTACTATTGCTAAGTGCTAAAATACCTTAGATCTAAGTAAATGCTACGATGCTCTGTGCTATCCGCGAAGTATCATAAGGGTTGAATATTGATGAATGATCGATGCTAAGTGCTCTGTAAGCAATATAATCATAGATATGTGTCCCAACTAAGGTTGCAGACACTTGAGTCTTGCAACCACCCATGCCTCTACCTTGGGTGATACTTCATCTAGTTCGCAGGTGTTGCCAAAAGTGTCGGTAGTTAGGATTTTGTTGGTGCATTTTTGTAGCGTTGAACCTTGGGTCTGCCCCTGTGCCAATAGTTTTTTTTTCCATAGAAGGCAACTCTCTTTTATGACGAAAATGTATTGCAACTATGTATTATTGCAAATATTTTATGCTAAGTGAGGAGACTATGAGAGAAAGAAGAGGAAGTTACAATGAGTGTGTCGTAGGTTGTATCCCTTCATTTGCTAGATAATGATAAAGGAAGGACTTGATAATTTCTCTGGTGGGCGTAGCCCACACTGGGTGAACCATGTATATTTGTGTCTCTATTGTATTGTGTATCTTCCATTTTTTATTTCCTTATTTGTTTTATTTTATTTCTCTATGATACTATTTTATAACAAAAGGGAAATGATTTCCTCTTTAGAGAGGTTAGGTTTGGGAGGTTTCCCACAATGGAGGATATGAGCGCAATATTTCTTGATATCCTATGCTTCATGAATGGGGAAGTTATGGGTAATTGTTTCAATTGAATATAATATTTGTTCAATCAAAATGTGGTGAGGTGCCACCATGTAGTTAAAAAAATTATGAATAAGAAGAATGGTATGCGGCCCCAAATCAATCTAAGAAAGATTGATAATAGTTGATGTGGAGAATCAGGGATGGTTTAAATGGGATAGGGAAACATGGGGGTTTATGGAAGAGTTATAATTTATAATGTTATTATCATTGGTTATGTTTGTTAAGGAATTAGGATTAAAATTGAGGTTATTATTATCAACTATTAATACAAAATTAGATCTAACGATGGAGTTTGGATGAGAGAGTGAGGGTCAATTAAGAATGTTTAGGGGTATGGATTGAATGCAAGAGACTGGCTGCAAAGATTCCAATTGGGATTGCATTAGATATTCGTTTATGGGAACTAGTGTTAATAGAGGACAATCTATGGTCATTTTTAATTGCTTGAGTGCTAATAAGGATATCAAATGGTTAGAATGATCCCAGCTTGTAGAGAACAAAGGATATGATTGGATAACTTGAGCATGTATTGAGGATATATAGGATTATCGATTGGATATTTGAACATTAGGGAAAGGGAATATTGGTCAAAATGATAGTTGGAAAATTATGAATAAAGGTTCAAGGAATTAGAATTGACCAACATTGTAGGCACATGTAAATATGATAAAAGAATTGTCGATATTTGGAGCTAGATATGAAAGAGACCTATCTAGAATCAAAGAATGGGGAGATGCTAAGATGGGGGAGGGTAATATATTAATAGGTGTGATGATAAATGGATGTAAATTTTTTAAAATGAATGAATCAGTGGAAATGATGGGAAGAACGAGGGTTTTTGAATAGTTAGACACACTCATTCATTGTGAGAAATCAAAGAAATTGTAGAAGTAATAGTAGTAAGGGATCATGGAATGGAATGGAGGATGTCATTATTCTAGATTGAGGGATCCAAGAGAATGGAAGTAATGGGATTATAAATATGGAATGAAGAGTGGGAGTGAATAGACTACAATTTCACTTCTAAGAAAAAAGAAGAGATGTAATTAGATGGAGTTGTGGATATAGTAGGTAGAGATTGAATAGTTGAAGAACTCGATGGAAAACGCTCAACAAGAAGAGATTGAATATATGAAGTATGTAAACTATATGGATAATTATTAAAGGGATCTAGTAAAGTGTGAATGGAGAGAAGGTGGAAATTAGAAGAATTATTCAGTAATTTAATAATATTTTTTTTGGGGGTAATGAGATTAAACTAATTCTCCACTACATTAGTAGATCTGGAATATAGACAACTTATTCTATAAATCAATGCATAAAATAGAATATGGTTTAAGGTGGAGTGAGGTTACTTCAGTTGATAGTCTAGCAATATCGGATTTGGTGGAATGAATTTTAGTTATGCCTTTCTCTTTGTTGGCCCTTGTAAATATGCATAAGTGAACCAAATTATTCAAACTACAATCAGGAAGAATGGATGCAGCTCTGTAGCACTTGAGAAAAATTAGGTTGGATATGATTTTATTCAATTTTAACCAAATATTTTCAAATATGTGTGTGCCTTCAAGAAAATCCTCTTCATTATATATTTATGTTCAATGAAAAAAATGTTATGAAAGAAAATTTGAAAATTAAATAATTATATAACAATTTTCCTTGCAATAATTAAAAGCAGAGAAAGTGATTTTCATCTGCAACCCTCTTAGTGTCACAAATATGACAAGTTTATTTTGACCCATGGCATTTTAGGAATTGTCCAATGTTCTATTTCACTATCATTCTCATGAGTTTTTTTTCTTATTTTAGAAATGTTTCTTTTCTTCTTTACTCTAGTTAAAACAAAGAGATACTTTTGATCTTCTAGATTAGGCTTGATAACCTCCTTGTAATATCTTAACTTCCTCTTATTCTCTAATTATTTATCACACCTAAATTTCTCCTTAAATTTAGATGTAATGATATTTTTAATATTATCGTTATTCCAGAAAGTGAATTCTTCCTCGAAAACCCAATGACTTAGTCAAGACTTGGTCTGTTTATGCCAACCCTATTATTGATCTCTTTTCCTATCAAGGAAAAATGACCAATATTGAGAGAAAATATTGTGTGGAACAAGAAATACTCTCCTCATTTTTATAGAGGTGGTACTCATCTTTCTTGATATATAGAATATTCTTATTATTACCTTAGATGCATGCAACATAAAACCCCAATGAATCTTCCAATAAAACTCCTATATACAAATGTACAACTCTTATTTACAGATGTGCAAACTCTTATATACAGATGTACTTATCAATCACATCATCTCATTCAAGAAAAATAAATAAATATTTCTACAAAGATTTGTATCTACAGGGTTTGGAGTATGCTTTCAACAAATATTCTACCTTCTTTTTAAAAGCTTGTATTTTTCTCTTTTGGACCTGGACTATCATGAAAAATGACAAAAATAATTTAGAGAAAGAGCTTATCCAAACCTAGATCTTCATGTTTCCAAACATACATTGAAAACCTGATGGAAAGAATCAAGCATAAGGAAAGTTGAGGGATAAATTTAAGCAGGATAATTCACAAAATCTTGGAAAGGAAAAACTTGATTCTAGCAAGAAACCATCATTGCAAAAACTCATGATCGATACCCCCAAAATATGCTTCTCTTCTTTTTTTGTAATCTTCTTGAAGTTTATTTAGGGTTATGATTAGTGTTTTATTTTCCCTTTTGTAAATATAAAATTAGATATCCATTCCATCAACTGGAACCCATTTAGAGGTTCATAAATTTATTTTAATAAACCATTTTTCCAAAAATAATTAGTTTCCAATCATGAAATAGTTAGAACTATATTTTAATTTTTCAGGCATGATAGTTGTCATTCCATATATGGAAACCATTTCCAAGTTGTTCTTCATATCTCTAAATTTTCAACGAGCTCTCTTTTTATCAATTTGGACATCAGGATCAAAAGTTATGGCCTCCGGATGATAGGCACTTAGCAACCATTGATATATACTTCACATGAATTATTGGCCCTTGATTTATAAATCCACCCTATTTATCCCACATGCATTGTGGTAAGTCTCTCATGTCATTTTTATAAATAAAATGGCATCCCATATTATTTGTGTGTGAAGTAAAGAGAGTCATGAAACCCTTCATAGATTGTGCATAATGTAACTTTTGGTTGTCATCTCACTGCGTAATCATCATGCCAACTCATTTCCCAATCAGTTGTGTTCAACTCATGCCATCCAAGTGTCACTCAAGGATAGGTCCACTTGACTGCCACATGTACAAATATTCCAAGGGGGGTGGGAATAAAAATTAGAAAAATAATGAGAAAATAAACTAAATGTAAATACAGAAAAAATAAAATAATAGTAAATACAAAGAAAATAAAATAAGAGTAAATACAGAGAAAAATAGGGTGTGAGTGTAACACTTCATAAATATTAGTAAAAACAACTTGGATAAATATTAGTAAATATTAGTAACTTTTGGTTTCCATCTCATTTCCCAGTCATCATGCGAAATCACTTCACATTCATCTATGTCCAACTCATGCCATCTAAGTGTAACCCAGGGATAGGTCCATTTCACTTCCACATGTACAAATATGAAAAGGTGGGGGATGGGAATAAAACTTATAAAAATAAATGAAAAAATAACCTTAGTGTAAATATGGAGAATATAAAGTAAGTGTAAATACGAAGAAAAATAGGAGGGTAGTGTAACATTTAGTAAACATTTGAAAAAATAGCTTGGATAATAAACTAAGTGTTAAAAATAGGAGGGGAGTGTAACACTTGGTAAATATTTATAAAAATATATTGGAAAATAAACTAAGTATTGAAATAGTTAGTATTCTATGAATTTAGCAGCTGATGCAGAGAAGACGCAACATTCTTCTTTGGTCGGTGTTGCACACAATAATATGATGAGCAAATTATTGGATTATGGTTGTCCCAACGACTTGATTGCTTGTAACAAACATTGTACTATCGATCATGAGGACCAACTCGGTGTCTGATTTAATGAAATATGACAATGCCTTCCGTGACTTGCATGGAATAAATAATAAGAGAAGGAAAGAGTTTGTGTTTCTATCTCTTTGTTGAATAAATACGTTTATTATGATCTGCAACAGTTTATACTTCTCTCTCTTCGTTAAATAAATAAGTTGTATTCTGATATGCAACTATGCATGTGTTGGATTGTTTTCAGACTATTTCATACAAACACGTTATTCAATTATTTCTTAGAGTTAAGATTCCTTCATTCGATTGGATTTTGTCTTAGAAATGTTTACAATAGCGTTTTCTTATTTTTGAATTCAAGATTCTCTTGGTACAATAGTTTTGTGTATTATTTCTCTCTTCTTCTTTCCTCTAAGATACTTTTGGTTAAAATTTTAGACAAGACACTCGAGATAGCCATCATAAAATGTAAACTTTTTGAAATCAATTGTTATTTATGATGAACGATAATTCATCAATGTCCTCATTTTCAATGCTTGATTGGTCAATGAGTATTGGTTCAACACACAATACTCTCCTTTGACATCTAAAGACTTAAATCATCTCTATTATATTTGTCTATTCCTTGATACGATGTACCTTTTCATGGTGTACCCTTCCACATCATTAAGTCCATCATATAGATTAGACCTAGATAAATATCCTACCACCCGATTGGTGTGTGCACCTTTTGTGTGTCACTAAATGAAATATTCCCAAAGAAACTTAGACACCTTGCCTTTACGAATCCCCACTTTAAGGTTTTGAATCGCACACTAGCCATAATTCCATTTGTTTTGTTATCTTTTCCTCCAACACTCACCATAATTCCATTTCTTTTGTTATCTATTCCTTCACACTTGGCTTCATAAAAAAACAAAAAAATAGCTATAGATTATGGATGTAAATAATAATGACATTAGGAACTTATTAGAATGATTAGTTACAAATGAGAGGCTTAATATCAATTTTGAACAAAAAACAATAAACATTAAGGGAATTCAAGGAAATCATGTCATCTCATTTTTTCATGTTCATTTAACTCATATGCATGCTAGAATGATGGCCCATGTGGTAGAAACACATATGCCAGTTGGAGATTAAAAGGAAAAAATTGAAACCGCGATCCGTTTATAGGCACTTAGGGTTAGTAAAACATCCCAAGCATATCTAGTAAAAGCGCCACACAGAGTAGTAAATAATGTGGGGGCATTTGTCAATAAATATTTGCTATTAATAATCCTATTTTCAATAGGTGTGGGTGTAAACATGTTGTTTAAGAAAATATTACAAACTGGTGTTTATGTTTGTAACGACTCGATGCATGTAATGTCTCAATTAACTAAATTTTTAAAAAGTTTTTTATTGAATACAGTGGTTATTCATAATGATATATTTTGGGTGAAAATTACTTGCACGCATAAGTTCAACACACGACATAGAGGAGAAATAGAAATCCAATGACAAGTTGTGTTATTTCCAACATTTTTATTTAGCCATAGGGAAGAGACATTGTTGGAGAATTTGTGGTCCATGTTTATACATTAGGAGAATGTTCAAGAGTAGAAGTTCTTGATTCAACAAAATTGTAAACTATTAGATCAAATTCTTCTGTCAAGTACATTCTATATGGAATGAGACCTGACAAACAATTTGATAAATTGGATTGTATGCAAACACCCTGAGCTTGAGTACAACTTTAATATTATAGTACATTATTGCATATTATGTATATCTACAAAGTTTGTGTCTCTAAATTTGTTGCATTGTCATAACATGACATCAAATCAATGTATCGTATGTATATTATGTAGTAAGTCGTATGACATGAGTGCATGGGGTCGAGGACTTAAAAAAAAAAAAAAAAAATATAGATATAATGATCCAATTTTATAGAAACTATAACATTTATAAAATATTTGTACAAATAGTTACGACATTAATGATGATAAAATGACAAACCAGAAGAAATTAGAACTATAAATTAATTTTTCTCATTAAATCATCAAAATCAAAATTTATAACATAGATACGAGTCACTCATACTATAGGTAAGAATGCCAATTAAAAATACAAAATAGGGTAGCTAGTAAAATGGTAAATGGAATAATCTCATAACTTGTCAGTTTCAGTGGTCCTTCTCCATATCAAAATCATCAAAACCACCACCATTGTCACTACTCTCTCCTCCATCCTCCTCCTCCTCCTCCTCTGTATCCAAGATAATATCTGCATCTACTAGTGTGGAGGATGACCCCTCAAGAGGATCACCATCATGAAAAGTGACTAGTTGTAGCACTAATTCATTAAGATCCAATTTGGCTAATGTCAACTAAAAAAATTTGTTCAAACCCATATCACCAAGAAACACATCTCACATATTTATCTTTCACTTCAACCACTCCTCCCTCTCCTTGTAAATAATGTGGAGGTTGGAGTAAACATAGACCATTGTCTCTTCCCTAGACTACTCAAGCCTACACTTCTTCAAACTATACAAATTATCATATGTGCTCGTAACAAGAGAATGAAGTACCAAAGAGAGGAGCCTCATGGATAAATGTTGTAGAATAGGGCATGTTTCCCCATGAGTTTCCCACCAACCATATGGTTTATTAACCCACCCTATATTTGAGCATATCATAGCCTCCAAATCTCCTTTTGCAAGTGGAAAAATCTACAAATCCCTCCTCCACCTCATCAAGGGAAATCTTCTCTATTCTAATATATCCTTATAAATGCTTTCTTCCTTCCGTGCTAAATACCTCCATCCATGTGAAAAGGGAATATGTGTGAAGGCTCACAATTGGGCCAATAATTGTTGTAGTATTTGGGATTCAATGAGTGAGCCAAGTAATGCAAAGGTGTGTAATTATTCTCCCACCCGGTGATAAGAATATCTCATATGGTGGTGAATAATGTCTTTGTTGATGTCCCATACTCAAGGCACTCATTTTGTAAAATAATCATCACAGGCTCAATCATGGAATCCTACCTTGCATAAACATATCCTAAAATGGGTTGGTCCATGTCTACAAATGGAACCAAAGAAATGATCAGGTCCACAATCTTAATGGTAAAATATACCCTCTCCCACCAACCATCATCTAACATTGTGTCATTGACCTTTTTTAAAGAATTTTCATTTGTCTTTGTCCAAAAATACCAAAACTATGAAATAACCATGTCCCCAAGAGCATTCTTGACTTCCCTCAACCTATTAAGCATGATGAATGAGGAACAAAACCAAGTACCTATAATATTCAATAATGATAATGTTAGAAATAAATGAAGAAATGTAATTTCTTGCATATTATTACAATGTTGTCAGTGGATTTTGAGGTTGGAAGATAATTGATAGTGTGTATAAGTAAGAATAGAGTGTAGGAAGATAATTGATAGAGTCCAACAGTAAAAATACTCAATTAAAGATAGGTATGTGTCCAATTTAGATATGATTTTTAAGGGCTATTGATCTTTAGAAATCCTATATAAATGCAGGTATATTTCCTTGTTCAATAAGATGAAATACAAAACAAGCTCTTTTTGCATATAATTCCATTTGTTGTATGTGTTTAATTTATGTTTTGGTATCGGATCTTGGAATGAGAGGTTTTGATGAAGAGGTACTTTGTGATAATAATACACAATGTTTGTGAGATTGATAGATGTTAACATGGAGTGATATATATGTTGGTTAATGTGAGGAGTTGTGTGTCATTTAGAGGATCAACTACTACCAGAGGGAGATGCTAGCAAGAGGATGAATTGTTGTGAATTTAGAAATGTTGTGTATTAAATGTGTTGAATGATGTGTTTGTAATAATGTTGGCACAGGGGCAGACCCAGGGTTCAAAACTTCAACAATGCACCAACAAAACCCTAACTATTGGCCCTTTTGGAAACACCTGTGAAGCAGGCAAAGTCTCACCTAAGGTAGAGGCGGGGGGGTTACAAGACTCAGGTGTCTATAACCAAGATGGGACACAGATATGTGATTATAACACTTCACAAAGTACTTAGGAGATAACATGCATTAAATTATCCACTTTGTTCACATCGCAAAAAAAAACTCTAGAGATAGATCAACATGGTAATAATGACAGAATACACATCGCACTTAGCATCATAAGTTATATATAACACATTCAACATAAATAAAGCACTAAGAATTCATGGATCTATATCTCATTCAATGCACTAAGAAGATTCACAACATAAACATCATGGAACAAAGCAAACCATCAACACATGATATACGTGGTTCACCCTAGTGTGGGGCTACGTCCACCAATGACTTCTTCTTTATTAGTTTTCAATCTCTTACATTCGTGTGCTCCTGTGAACTAAGCCACATAGCCAAGCACTAAGCACTAGATCCACCTTCCCAAAATCAAGTCAAGTCACAGAGCCCACTCCTCTATTAAGCACAAAGCCTTAAATACATGTTATGTTTCATAAAGCCACTCATAACTACTTTCCTCTTGCACTTAGCCAATTACATCCTCTCCATTACTACATTACATTATTTCTCATTTATACTTTTAAATTTACAAAAAGGCCTAATCATGGGTAAACCCATGGGCCGACATCCCATAACCCGTTACAAAACCCTAGGGACCCCATGCTAGGTCCAAAAATTCCACAAAACAAGTGAGATCCGTGATCTCAGCTCCACCTATGCGCTCCTTCCTCGATCGCTGCATCAAAGTCCTAAAAGTGGTCAAACCTGACCAATGTTTCCTTAAAACTTGGTCGAGGGCCAACAAGCCCCCTGTGACTCATCTCGAGTAAATCAAATCTAGGCAATGCTACTTCGAAGGCCTCAAGCTTATCTTGAGCTACCTCGACTTATTTATTCGCCTGAGCTTATTTCTTAGTGAACCATAGATCAATTTATCTATAACAGGAACTTCCAGGCACTATTCTATTATTGCAACCACTTGATCTAGTTTCAAACCTTGTCCTTCGATCTTTTCAAACATCGCACAGGCTTCCTCTTGCACCAGTTGTAACCTCTGTGTGACTTTCATTAATCTTCCTTGGATGGCAGTAATCTACTGCTGGGATGCATGTTATTCATGTGATCTCTTCATTCTGTCGACTGTAGTGAGTGACTTCATTTGCGCTTGAACTATTAGTTCCTGCTACTGCGTCTCCTGTAGGCGTGCTTCCAACTTCCTAAGCTCTGGGTCTTCTGTGAGGCATTCATAAGTCTGGACGCTTATGTTGCTTAGTTGCTTGCATTATGAGGTGAGGGCTCTGATCCTTCCAACTGCGCTCTCAGAATATTCCTCCCTCTGGTCACGCACTTCATGTGGAGTGCTTAGTACTTCTTGGATCTCCAGCTCTGTTACCCTTGCTTGAAGCTATTGGATGGCCTCAACGAGCTTCATCACTTGAACCTCGAATTCCTCATTCTCCTCCTGTGCAAAGCCTGGAAAAGAGCGAAGTTCTCTTCTCACCACTTCTTTGACCACAGTTTTCTCTATGAGAAACTGGTCCTTTTCCATCTGTATCTTTTCTTTGTCCTCCTCGAGCATCACCTGAAACTCATCCTTCTCATTTTTGTAAGTGGTCACACAGTACCACGCAACCTGTAGTTTCTCCAAGATCTCTTCTTTCTCTTTCTTCAGGTCTTTTGTAGCCTTCTCCTTCTCTTCTTAGACTCGCTGAAGTTGAGCCTCCATTGCATATGCAAGTCTTCGAAGTTGGGCTGGCTCATCCCCCAACTCTGCAACCTGTGACAAAGAGGGCGTAGTAGGTACTACGTGAACTGAATGAATGGATTGTTGCATCTCCTTTACTTCCTTCTCAACTCTTTCATACATATCATCCTTATTTTCTTTGTATCTTTGTAATAGGTCCTCGGACACATCCTCCATCACTCCACAGACTAGACTAATGTCATCCTCCATGAGCATAGCTTCTAGTTGGGGATTACCGACATGGGTCTTCTTTCTTGTCGAGGGTTTTTGTGGAGAAACCTTCCTCTTCTTCGGTGTCTCTGTCTCGGTAGGGGGATCCTTAGACGGTGTAGCTTCACCTTCTCCTTTCTTGTCTCCTTCTTCCCCTCCTACTTCTTGATTTACTTCACCTCCTCCTCCTCCTGCAGGTGAGCCAAATCTATCTCCTTCTGAGGCGTTGTCCTCCTCATCAGTTTCTATGTCTTGGACTTCCTCCTTTTTCTTCTTCTTCTTTGCATTGGTCTATCTGAAATGATCATCCCAGGTGACCAAGGGGCTTCCTATGATGTCAACGTCGGATAAATATGCGTCTGCAACTGGTAGAAGGAAATCCGCTGGTCATTCCTTGGTTATCTGTTCCATGTCTTCGTCGGTCATCTTGTAATAGGACTATAATTGTTCTTTTCTCTCATCCCTACACGTAGTAATATATATGAAATGTTGATCTACGTGGAACTTAGCAATCGTTCTGTACTGGTGCAAAGTGTGCAGTGTCATCTATGGGAAAAAATTAATGGAAACCTTTAGTTGCTGATAGTAGGCATGGAACACTGTATTCAACTTCCATTGCCTTGACATATCATTTATGTACCATAAGGTTGAGAACCTTGTGTCCAATGGCTTCAATGGGTCAATCTCTGGGAAGGTATCTCCTTCCGACATTTTCCAAGCGAAAAATGAAATCAACACGAGTATCTAGCTGAAGTGGAACTCATATCTTTGATCTTGTGCTTCGCAGCATTATTTCTCAAGCTCATTGATGAGGTAACTCACCCAACTCATCTGCATCCCCTCCATGCATTTTCCTGCGAGGTCCACTACGAACCCAGGGACCTGCATGGAGAGGTTCTTTCTTACAAGCTTTCCAGCTATAAGTTGGCAAGCGAGGCACACTACGCCATCTTGGATAGAGGCTACCTTGTAGCCTTGCTTTCCCTTCTCAACTTCTTCGTATGCTTCCTTTATGCATTGAGCCAGGGAGTGATTCAAGGCCTTCCCTGGGTAGAATTGTTGAGGGTCAGGTCCATGCATGCTTAATCATGTGATGAAGTGGGTCAGCGCCATATCAACAGTAATCCACCTATCGAGCCACAAGTATCCTCCATGATAACATGACAAGAGGCGTTTAACGCAAGAATTAACCTCCTGATGTTGGCCAAAGTGAGGAATCTTCATGACATTCAATATCGTGGACTGCACCAGCTCCTTAATCCATGACTGGGAGAATATATGAGGCTTCTTCCCAATTGTCTTCATCAGGTATCTATGAGGTGCGAGCATGGCGTAGTTCTTTCTTTCTCTGAGGTTACAGTTGTTGTTCTTTAGATATGGGATCTGTCCCAACTAGCTTCATTCTATGCGGATCCCCTTTGGGATGTACGCGGTGATAAAAATGTACTCAAAGTCCCATGGGATGTTGTTGCAGTTAACTGTGCCAGCCAAAGGTAGGTTATAATATGGTAAGATCGATAGGATCTGCTTCGCATTATCCAGATCATTGCGATGCTTACATCACTTCTCAGTCCTAGGGTTAGCACAGCAGGAATGTCATGCGGTCAAAGGGGATTCCTGTAGTTCCCTAGTCGATGATGCCTGAATACCTTCAGACATAGCTCTGTTAACCATGAAATTCTTAAGAACCTCCTCGACGGACTTCTCTAACTCAGTTTGTTCGCCTGACATTCTCTCTTTTAAACGAACAGGACAGGGTAGGTGAATAGACAGATGGAGTAAACAAAAGATGTAGATGTTTAGGTTCTGAAATCACAATTCGACACAAAATCAGTTCTCAGATAATCATGGGGGTCAAAAAGTGGTCCCAGTGCAGCAACCGACGGGCTAAATAAGCAAGTGTCATAACATATTCTTCCAACGAGAAGGACTGCTTCCATTAATGAGAATCTATCCATTATGATGCGGTCTCAACGTCCCAAACGTGGTCTATTCACCCATAAATGTGTTTCCCATTCTACACAGTTTTTTTGTTCTGATGAGGCTTAAATTATGCAAAGTTGCCTCCTATGAAGTCTTCCATTTATTCTTTGTAACTTCCTATAGCTTTTCTAACTTGGATTTCTTCTTGTTGAACCTTGTTTCTTTCTTGTTTGTGATCTGAGTCTCTCTAATTGTTTCTGGATTCCTCTTTCCATTCTTATTCTTATATTCTCTTAACGTAGTGACTTCACAATGTTGATGTACTTCCAATGGGTTCAAAGTTAATATCCCTTTCCTTACCACTTCTTGGATGGATATACTTTCTTCTTGCATAGATAGGTCCCTCAAACCTTCTTGCATTCTTTCAAATTCAACAACTAATTCTCTTGTGTTTTGTTGCTTCGACTCAACTTCTCATCCTTCTATCAGTCGATCTATATTTCTAGCTATGAAATCCCTTAGTTATTTCTTTTTATTTTCTATAGCTTCTTCCTCTGATTTCCTTCTGATCTGATCCTCCTCAATCCAAGTCTTTCCTAACAAAAGAAGAAAAGGGGCATTGTTCTCATCAAACCTAATAACTTCAAATTCCTCTTCTGTCGATGTTCCATGGATGATAATAGGTACATTAGTAACTCTTCCACATAGGGTTATCATCTTTCCTTTAAATAAACCTATCCTTCCCAGTGAAGGTACTACAGTAGGATTTCCCAAAATTTCCCAAGTTCTTTCTGGCATAATATTTACTGGTGTCTCCTCATCCAAGACACACTCTATGTTGAAGTATCCTATTCTTGTAGTTATGCATTCTTTTTACTTCAATATCTCTGGTAAACTGATATCATTGTGATCATTCATTGCTTCTTTTAACTATACTAATGTAGTCCAAACTTACTCTAATCCCTTCTCTTTCTGATCTTCTAACATGCTTTTATTATCTTGACTCATGTTCATTTGTTCAACTTTAGCAATCATTCTTGGACAATCCTCAACTTCATGACCAACAAATTTACAACAAAGACAAATAGGACCTACACCAGGGAATTCCTTAGCAAGATGTATCGGTCTTCTGAAGTTATAACATAAGGTTAATCCTCTCTTCCTCTTGTATGTTCCCCAACTTCTTCTATACTATGAACTAGGATCACAATGTTGGACCTGCAATCTACAAAAATTCTTTCTAGGTTCCTGCATCCAGTTATTAGTCCAAAAATTCTTTCTATGCATAGGAATAACATATCTCTCTCTGTTTATATCAAATTTATTCAGATCAACTCTTTCTTCTAACTGTACCCTACCTTTCATACTAGGACATAATCTATCAAACATACCTAGATTCATGCTTCCAAAACAAAAATGTCCACTTTTCCTTACTCTATCAAATCACAAAGCCTTACCTATTTCAAGATCTTACCTCTTTTCTTCATATCGAGTTTCTTTCTTAGCTTCGCAATTCAAGTAGAGTACTACACACTACAGTACTAGATTTATGCACAAAGATCCTCTTTTCTTTCAGTTCCCAGCAATCACAGTTTCAGGTCTCGACAACAGAACCATTTGTTGGCACAGGGGAAGACCCAGGGTTCAATGCTTCAACAATGCACCAACAAAACCCTAACTATCAGCCCTTTTGACAACACCTGTGAAGCAGGCAAAGTCTCACCTGAGGTAGAGGCAGGGGGGTTACATGACTCGGGTGTTTGTAACCAAGCTGGGACACAGATATGTGATTATAACAATTCGCAAAGTACTTAGGAGATAACATGCATTGAATTATCCACTTCATTCACATTGCAAAACAAACCCTAGAGATAGATCAACACGGTAATAATGACAAAATACACATTGCACTTAGCATCATAAGTTAGATCTAGCACATTCAACATAAATAAAGCACTAAGCATTCATGGATCTATCTATCATTCAATTCACTAAGTAGATTCACAGCATAAACATCATGTAACAAAGCAAACCATCAACACATGATATACGTGGTTCACCTTAGTGTGGGGCTATGTCCACCAACAAATTCTTCTTCTTTATTAGTCTTCAATCTCTTACATTTATCTGCTCCTGTGTACTAAGCCACAGAGCCAAGATTCACACCAAACATGTTATCTGTGCACTAAGCACCAGATCCACCTTCCCAAAATCAGGTAAAGGCATAGAGCCAACTCCTCTATTAAGCACAGAGCCTTACATACATGTTCTGTCGCACAAAGAAACTCATAACTACTTGCCTCTTGCACTTAGCCAATTACATCCTCTCCCTTACTACATTACATTCTTTCTTATTTATAGTTTTACATTTACAAAGAGGCCTAATCATGGGTAAACCCATGGGTCGACATCTCATAAACCATTACAAAACCCTAGGGACCCCATGTTTGTCCACAAAGCCCACAAAACAAGTGAGATCCATGAACTCAGCTCCGCCTAGGCGCTCCTTCCTCGATCACTATGTCGAAGTCCCAAAAGTGGTCAAACTTGACCAATGTTTCCTCAAAACCTGGTTGAGGGCCAACAAATAACATTGTGAAACTTTCTACATGCTAGTATAATTGTTAATGCAGATAAATTCCTCTTATTTATTTTTCTACTTAGCCATATCAAATCTAACAAATTCCTATCAAAGTGAAGAAAATAAGCTAGATAAATTGAATTATATAAATGGGAAGTTTAAGATTCAAACTTTGTTGGAAGGATGTAATGCATGGGAAATTGTGAGTGGAGTTGAAGATAAACTGACTAATCTTGTATCCTCAATTAAATATTGGGAGAAAAGAGAAAAGAAAGACAAAGGTTCTCTTGAGGATTTCTATGAAACAAATTATCATCCCTCATATAAGGGAATACAATATATCAAGTGAGGCATTAAAAGTTTCGTACTAAATAGTAAATATAAATAGAGTGATATTTTTTAAGAGAAATCTTCTTCGAATTAAAATAGAGGGAAATAAAACAATTGTTGATTATATATCTAGAACTAAGGATTTAAAATATAATTTGGGTAATATTGGTGAGGAAGTATCAAGTAGCAATCTAGTTACTATAACATTAAATGGTATGTTTCATGAATATCAAGTATTTATCATCAGTCGTGCATCAAGAAAGAAATAACCTTTGTTTGTTGACTTGACAAGAATCTTTATGCGACAAGAAAGGAGGACGAGTGTCAACAATAGATTTAAAAATTAAAATCAAGCTTTGATGGAAAAGGGTGGGAAACCACACAAAACAAATCCATGTGTAAAGAACAAAGGAGGAAAACCTGACATGAAACTTTATCAAGGCGGGGTTTCATCAAAGACAACTACTAGTGTGAAGAATAATGATACATATAACTATTGTGGTAAGTTTTTACACTATGCCTATGAATGTAAGAAAAACAAGTTTAATGTGTCTAAATATAGAAGACGAGAAGGATACTTTGTTGATAGAGAAATAGTGGTAAGTGTTAACGTTAAAAATATAAAGTTTTTTATTTCATGTGTATCCCTATTAGAATAAAAAAAATGATTGTAATGCATCGTTCATAGATTCAGAAGCATTTAGTCATATGACTTGTAATAGATATTGGTTCAAAACCTATCATGAGAAAACCAATGGTGATAAAATACATCTAGATGATGATAGATTTCATGAAATAAAAGGATATGGTGAGGTATCTATAAAAAAATTCAATGGTCAGGTGAAACAAATTAAAAAATCTAATGTATGTACCATGGATTAAGAAAAAACTAATCTTGATTTCAACAATCATAGATCAAGGTTTGAAATTTGAATTTGTGAAGTCAGATTAGAGTGAAGGATATGCAAGATCACTACAAAGTCATAGCAGAAGGAATTAGAATGGGATGCCTATACAAACTTGATGTTACTATTGAGACTCATCAATATTTTTTATCTACAAGTGTGTCTACAAAAGAACTATAGCACCTAAGGTATGGATATTTATATATCCAAGATCTAGTTTTACTTCAAAAAATACATGGTGAAGGGTCTTCTAGTTTTTAAGAATGAACATGTTGAATGTAATGGTTGTGCACTAGGAAAACAACATAGGAATGTGTTTCCAGTATAGATAAATAAATGGAAAAGATATTTTCTTGAATTAGTGTATATCGATGTGTTTGGTCCATTGAAAACTAAATCACTTGGGGGAGATTCTTATTTCCTTACATTCATTGATGATAGAGCCAGGTTCACATAGGTCTATTTTTTAAGAAAGAAAAGTGATGTTTTTGAAAACTTCAAAGAGTTTTGAAATTTGGTTGAAAAATAGATAGGTAAACATATGAAGATCCTTATATCATATCAAGGGGGAGAATACACTTCAAGAGAATTCTTAAAGTACTGCAAATATAATGGAATTCATAAATAATGCATAGTTCCACATACCCCTCAACAAAATGGTGTGTCTAAGAGGAAGAACAAAACCATAGTAGAGTGTGTTGAGGAAAAGATATGAAATAATCTTACTCAAGCATTTTTAGATCTTACTTGGCTAAAGCAATATAGACAGGAATATCACCCTATGTTTATAGCCATAAAAAATGTTATCCTAATTCACAAGTATTGTTTACAAGTGCTTAGGATGTTTATTTTTATAAATAAAATCTTGCTAAAAAATTTAGTATTTATGTGTTTTTCTGAACATAACAGATGTTAAAATAAATATAGAGACAGAAGTAAAGACACCAATTTGATAATGAAAACATATGAGACATAAAACAATCCTTTATTTCATTCCAATTCATCAAAGAATCGTTCTCTTTAAAAAAAATCATGAGGAAGTTTTGGACCAAAGTCAAACTTAGGCGTCCTCGATGAAACATACAAAAATACTTCTGACAAAAAATCAAAAATTGATGTTAAGAACCAAACATCAATATAGCATATAAAAACCTCAGGAAAAG
>JZKD02S0338305.1:370448-381999 GCA_000966675.3 Picea glauca | reverse complement strand
TTATAGTAACAATCTCAATGTTGAGGTACTATAGTATGTCTAGGAGATTGGCACACCTATAAAGCTCTTTAATGGTGTAATACTAATGTGTTCATTACTATAGCATTTTTAATTATTGTCATAGTAACTAATATTTTTGGTATTGGGTAATATATTTTATTTTAGGATGTTGGTGTCATTTTAAAGTCCACAAGAGAAAACATTTCATTATTAAGTCTAGGTTTACCCTTGAATTGATCAAAATAAATTATGAATTAGAATAACAACAAAATTTATTTCTACTATTATTTATATTTATATATTAAAAACTAAGTAACCTATCGAGGTTTACTTCATCAATAAAAGATTAATATATGAGAAATTTCTTACCTATAAATTTATTTAATGAAATTGATCTTAATATTGTGTTCAATGTTTATTTTTAATTTTTTGATAAATTTCTCACCTATAAAGTTATTTAATGACAGTGATGTTAATATTGTATTCAGAGTACTATATTTTATTATAGGAAGTTGGGGCATTTTTAAAGTCCACAAGAGAAAATATTTCATTATTAAGTCTAGGTTTACCCTTGAATTGATCAAAATAAATTATGAATTAGAATAGCAACAAAATTTATTTCTATTATTATTTCTATTTTTGTATTAAAATCTAACCTATAGAGGTTTACTTCATCAATAATAGATTAATATATGAGAAATTTCTTACATGACATTGATCTTAATAATCTGTTCAATGTTTATTATTAATTTTTTTAACAATCAAAATCAATTAAGAATTAGAATAACAACAAAGTAGTACAATTTGATTTTTTTCAAATACCAGAGGGGACACAAAAAAGTGAGTGAACTAAATATTGCAAGTGCTCAATATTTATTCATGAAGTGTTTGAACATATTATATTGAAAAGAACATATTAATATTCCTCTAAAACTTAGATTCTTTACATAATTTCCATTATCATTAATATATGTATCTATGTATTAATAAAATTTATCAAAAATTGACTCATGAATAATAGTTTGTGTAAGAAATTTCTTACCTAAAAATTTGTTTAACGACATAGTAATTGTGTTTGTTACTATTATTAGCCATTTTGATAATTGATACTAAGTAACTATTTTATCTGTGTTGAGTATAATGTTCACACCACTTTAAAGTTTGCAAGTTGTTTAACTATCAAAATCAAATTATTATAAATTAATGTTCACACCACTTTATAATTTGCAAGTTGTTTAACTATCAAAATCAAATTATTATGAATTAATGCTCACACCACTTTAAAGTTTGCAAGTTGTTTAACTATCAAAATCAAATTATTATGAATTAATGTTCACACCCCTTTAAAGTTTGCAAGTTGTTTAACTATCAAGATTAAATTATTATGAATTAGAATGCAACAAAGTAGTACAATTTGATTTATATCAAATATAATAATGAATATTAGGGAAAACTCACTTGAGACTATATTGCAAGAGTCTAGTATTTATTTAGGGAGTGTTTAAACGTTTTATATTGAAAATAATACTAATTAGCCACTTCAATATAGTTTTAATAGACCAAATATAAAAAATGTTCTTAAGTGCATTATTGGATTTGATTATGCAAGGTTGATATAGTGAGAAATTATGTTGATCTAAACAAAGCATTGAAAAGTTAAATATTGAATGGTGTCATGTAATTTTCATAAAGCATCATCACATGAATACATTGAAGTTGAGCAAAAATTTGCATAATATGAAAATAATATTTGATATACAAAAAACATTGAAAAAGTGTATCTTCATGTATATTATTAGATCCTTCAAAGGAAAAAATTACATTCATGAATCATCTCCACATGATCTCATGGTATCCGCTCGAGTATATGAAGTACAACTTCTACACCACATTTGTTTATCTTGGTGTTCCTGCAATGTTCTTTCTTTGGCATCCATGCCCAAACAATGGTATTAATTGGAGTAGATTCAAGTTTTGTGTCATCAGGATTTGGTACCCAATATTGTTCTAATATACTTCTTGTGTATTTCCCTAAACTAGGCTTCCACCAATCAACATTTACATGAAGAGTCTCACTTTGATCATCTTGGAAGATATCCGAGGTGATTTTTTCAATCCAAATCATCTCCCCTTCATCCTTGTTTCCTAATCTAACTAGCAACATCTTTCCCTTTTTAACATCAATCATAAGATTGAATGTTGGCTTTGGCTTGTTTCACTTGGGTCCAACATATACTGGTTCATCTATCACATTATCAAAATCCCCATCCATAATACTTGAGATTACATAGAGTGCATTACAGTTAGCATTGACAATTTGTCTTGTCTTGGGACATAAATCCTTAGAAGATGAATCACTTCCTTCCACTATTGTATGATCATTGTAGATTTCATCTAATGTACCAAGAAATATTTCCCAATACTCTACTTTATTTTTCCAATCCTCTATAACAATTGGTGAATCATCATTGCCAATAGTGTTTTTCCACATTTTTATGTATGATGTTGTTCCTTCCTTTAGTTCTTTTAAATAGACATCATTCTCTTTGGGACCTAATAAAGATGGCTTCCCTGTGGGAAATTTAGGTCAACCTTGCTCATCTACATTCCACAACTCAATTGGTTCTGACCACTCAATATCTCTGATGGATTCTTTGTACCTTAGTACTATAACATCATCGAGTACAATAAATTGGAAGTATTGGACATTAAGATGTCCAACTAGTGCATTTTTTCCCTCCTTGATGTTTCCATTAAGGAAACATTTGAAGTCATACACCTTGTCAATCAGTGTAGGTGGAAAAAATCATTTTTCTTCAATCGTATGATATGTATCCATCATTTCAGGTAAATAATATATGTCTTTACTTTTCAAGTTGGAAGACATTCTTCCGTAGGTTCCATCTATGTCTTCATGAGTGTGTCCCACAAGAAAGAACCCAACCTCAATAGTGATGAAGACACCAAGTGTAGTTAAAAGTGATAGAAACATGAAAAGATAACGATTCTTATTATCACTTGATGCATTGTCCAACTGTAACAACAAATGTGGAGGAAGAGGTTTAAAATCAACAATCTGATTTTTTGATATTCTATGAGATAGAAAATCATCCTTGTACACTGTACATTTTGAGTAAATATTATTGTCTAGTAACGCATTTGAGAGTGGATTTCTAGAACTTCCACTCTCATAAAGAAAATCACCATACCTATCAAGGTATGGGTTTTTAAGGTCCCTTAAGCACTTTGCAAGGGATGTAATGGTAAACTGTGATCCCATATGTATAAATGGTAGGGAGAAATTACCAAAACCTCCTGTCTTATGCCCATGTGTTAACATACCTATCAATGACAAACCCAATTTTGTTCCTACAATAGATTTTGATTTGACATGCAGCCTTGGGATTGAAGGCATTATTTTTTCCATTTTATTATGGATAATGCTCAAATACTCCTTTGGAAACCTCTCTGACATAATTCTATGGGCATAGTACCAATATGTTCCACACATAGTAGTCTTGTTATGTGTGTTCAATCTACCTCGTTCCATTTCTTCCAAATCTTTTGTAGTTGTTGACTTCATCTGTGCTTTCAACACGATACATTCACTACATTTACTAAAGTTGGTATTCCTTGAGAATGCCACATATTGAAAACGAGTATTTCAGATCTTGCTCATTGTTGATTGTGATATTGATGGGTAATTGAGTTTTTGAAGAGCCTCGTTGATCTCCTTTAACAAAGAATTTTGTGTGTAATTATAAGGCAACAATCTTAAAGGAGCGGACCTTCCATCTTTTTCAACTTGACATGTTTGGTTTGGTGAATAATCTGAATTATCCATTACAATTTTGTGTAATATTTCTATGGCTGCCATAGTATGTGCATGTGCTTTGCATGTGTTGGTGTTACCATGAATGGATTTGATGTGTCCATGTTGGAAATAATGTTGGTACTTATAGAAGGTGCTTTTAGGAATCTTATGTATCTTGTACCATGCTTTCTTACAAATAATATTACCATTAAATCTCATGTCCTTTACTTTTCTAACAATAGGAGATAGGCCATGGCCATGGAGTTTTTACATGACTGCGTTTGAAAGGAGTGAATTCAAGACAAATTCCTGAATACCATTTTTATTTATGTGTTCCATACTCCTTCTAGCAACTGCAATGGCCTTCATATCCACTTGTTGAAGACAACCTTGTTTACAACATTCATCTTCTACCAAAAGTCGGATTTCTTTCTCTTCATCTATCCTTGTTTGACATTCTGCAACTTTTTTTGTAGCCATAACTCATTTAATCCTTTTATATGGCCTTGTTACATGCATATCATTTGAGTCTACATTGTTTTCATTATAAAGATCCCCATCACAGTTTTCTAAGGGACTTGTGTCCTCTATCACATCCCATATCACCATTTCCTTAGGTGGTTCCTTGAACTTTTCTTTGATCCTTAACATCGCACCTTTGGTGTCCACCAATTTATTTATTGGCCATATAACCAAATAGTGTATAGAATTATCCCCTATCCTACATCTTTCTCAATTTCCATGTATCTCTTCCACACAAACACCAAAGTCCATTTCACCTAGTGTTTCACCCTCAACCATGTCATCCTCGTAGACATTAACTATCATTCCTTTGACAATGCACATGCTTTCTCATGTGCATCCAAGTGTAAGAAAAACCCTTGTACATGTGAATGTAACCCTATCTTTGGGAATATTTGTGGGATGATCATGACAATGACGTTCCAAATCTGATTCTAGCCAAATCTCATAATATTCCAATGCATCCCCTAGTGTATTCTCAAATCTTGTTGGATGTGGTAGAGGAGCATCATGTTTTAACACCTTCTCAATTTTAACCACTATGCATCCTTTCTTTACCATCCTTCCATGCACCTTATGACCAAGATATTTATTGAATACAGATCCCTCACCTACCTTCACTCCACATTGTACAAGATCTACCTTGTCTCCAATAGAAAATGCAGAAGAAACATTTGCACCTATACACCAAATTAAAGAAACTTAGTATTTGCTAAAAAAAACATTCAATATACTATCAATAAAACTTAACAATATTTGCTAAAGCAAACATTCAATATATTATCAATAACACTTAACACATGATTTCATATTTTGATTTACCTATGTTGTGCCTCAAATCCATGATCTTCCATGGATGTATATCCCCTTCATCAACATCTTCTAGAATCAAATGTGGTTGAGTGACATCAATTATCAAGATGTAACATAGTCTGCATCAACCCTTTCTCTACCATAATAAGTCCTAGTGTCTACATATTCAACCCTTCCTAGCCCAATAACTTGACCATTAATTAGGAGGTCAATATAGTCCCCTTTTGTCAAAATTATATTTGTGGGATGATCATGACAATGAAGTTCCAAATCTGATTCTATCCAAATCTCATCAGATTCCAATTCATCCCCTAGTGTATGCTCAAATCCTGTTGGATTTGGTAGAGGAGAATCATGTTTTAACACCTTCTCAATTTTAACCACTATGCATCCTTTCTTTACCATCCTTCCATGCACCTTATGACCAAGCTCTATATTGAATATGGATCCCTCACCTACCTTCACTCCATATTGTAGAAGATCTACCTTGTCTCCAATAGAAAATGTAGAACAAACATTTGCATATGTAAACAAAATTAAAGAAACTCAGTATTTGCTAAAAAACAATATTCAGTATACTATCAATAACACTTAATAGTATTTTCTATAATAAACATTCAATATACTACCAATAACACTTAACACACGATTTGAAATTTTGATTTACCTATGTTGTTCCTCAAATCTATGATCTTCCATGGATGTATGTCCCCTTCATCAACATCTTCCATAATCATATGTGGTTGAGTGACATCAATTATCAAAACTGTAACATAGCCTGCACTAAGCCTTTCTCTGCCATAATAAGTCCCAGTGTCTGTAGTTTCAACCCTTCCTATCCCAATAACTTGACCATTAATTAGGAGGTCAACATAGTCCCATTTTGTCAAAATTATATTTGTGGGATGATCATGACAATGACGTTCCAAATTTGATTCTGTCCAAATCTCATAAGATTCCAATGCATCCCCTAGTGTATGCTCAAATCCTGTTGGATGCGGTAGAGGAGCATCATGTTTTAACACCTTCTCAATTTTAACCACTATGTATCCTTTCTTTACCATCCTTCCATGCACCTTATGACTAAACTTTGTATTGAATATAGATCCCTTACCTACCTTCACTCCAGATTGTAGAAGATCTACCTTGTCTCCAATAGAAAATGCAGAAGAAACATTTTCATCTATACAAAAAATTAAAGACACTCAATATTTTCTAAAAAAAACATTCAATATACTATCAATAACACTTAATAGTATTTGCTAAAACAAACATTCAATATACTATCAATAACACTTAACACATGCTTTGAGATTTTGATTTACCTATGTTGTGCCTAAAATCTATGATGTTCCATGGATGTATGTCCCCTTCATCAACATCTTCCACAATCATATGTGGTTGAGTGACATCAATTATCAAAATTGTAACATAGCCTGCATTAACCCTTTATCTGCCACAATAAGTCCCAGTGTCTGTAGATTCAACCCTTCGTAGCCCAATAACTTGACCATTAATGAGGAGGTCAACATAGTCCCCTTTTATCAAAATTTTATTTTCCATTGCAACTCCTATGAATTTTGTAACAACAATTGAATTGTAATTTTTAATTAAGGTTAAATGATGTAAAGTGTCTCTTATATTTTAGCAAAAACAAAACCTTCAAAAAAGTAATATAGTTGCAATAATTAAAAATGGTGTGCCAGTGATTTTGTACACAATGAAAAACCTTTCCCCACCATCCACCAAAAGGCACTCTACATATAAATTACACACAATTAGATATCCAAGTAGTATCAAAGAATGAAAAATATCAACTCACATCAAACCACCAAGTTCCTATTTAACTATGGAGATGGCACTTGTTTTATTGTTGTATGTGTATGAATTGTGTTCATAAGAAAATTTACAAAATAATAAGGAGAGGATTGATTTGAATTGCAACTATATGAACTTGGAATATCATCCATTGGTTATCTCATCACACATATACCATGCCCATTCTTATGATGTGCCTTCAAGCCAATTTTTTTTTATTTGTGTGTTTCTCAATTTCCTAGCTTCAAAATAAATTATGTCATATGATAGAGCTCCTTAGGTCAAAACTTAGGGAGTTGTAAGGCATAACAAAAGCTCCCACCAAATGAAAAAGTTCTCTTGACCCGATACCATCATGTAGCGATTCTCAGAAATTACATTCTCATTAGCCATGAGAATTTTTCCCCAAATTGCTTTTGAGAACCCCACTTTTTCTATGTTGACATCAAACTAAGGCTCTCAATCCCACAAACCACTCTCTCTAGAGATTCCAATCCTACCTAGGCTCCAATAACATATGAAATTTTACACCTACAAGAAAGACACAAACACAAGAGTGCACATATAGATAAAATCCCATATCTAATGTGTAAATCCAAACCCAAGAAAACCACAGAAAGATATATTCAGTACCCTTGACCATGTCAGCCAATACCATGCCCAATTCAACCAACACCATCCATTTGAGACACATTATAATGTAGACAATAAGCCTCTTAAATAAATTGCCATCACATGAAAACCATGGGCTAAAACCATGTTCCACAATAAACTACAAGCACTCAATGATTAACCTAACATGGCTTTGAAAGTGAAAGGGGAAATATGTATTGCTAATGAAACCAATATGGAAACCAAGTCCTCTAACTACTAGTAAGTATGAAGTTCAATATTTAGGAAGAGGATAAAGCAATGTCCATAATAGAACTCACATTTTGTAATAATATTAAAATAGACACCAAGAATTTTAAGACCAATGAAAAGATGTAGTACTATTTAGTCCAAAACAGGTAATGTACTTCCATGCAAAAATTTATAACATGAATTATGTGGAGGGAAAAGGTATGAGTGATCACATTTTTTTACTCAATTTATTTTCCCATTTTTCTAGTGTTAGGGATGACTATAAAGTCTTGCAATCCCAACATTTCTATTTTTATTGAAGTCATTGCCAGAATCATTTTATACTTTGAAAATAATAACTTATGTTGAACAGAGAAAATTCATATTTTGAGATGGTTTTTGATGCATTGTTAGAAGAAATTAGAAGAATTGATGCAAGAACACCAACATTGGGGGATAAGTTGCTTTCTATGAAAAAAGAAAGGGGAAACATAATATTTTCCAACAAAGCCATGTTGAAAGAGTAACAAAAATGGGTGCAAAAGAAACAAAATGAAACAATTTATGAAGTAATGTAAGGCCCGACTACATGCCAACAATAGGGTGGCAAGCAACCACAAAAATATAAGAACAAGAAAAATATAAGGTGCAATTATTGTCATATGCTAGGGCACATACAAAGAGACTATTGGAAGTGGAATATTGCATTGTTTCATCTTGTCATCTGTAGAAATCAACATGATCAAGATTTTAAGGTTGATATGGAGAACTTCAATGACTAAGATTTCTTCACTATATACTTATGAATGACATAGCACATGACAAGGAAATAAAAATTTCTCTAGATTTATTGCCATCTTTACATGAATAGAATTATCTAGTTCAGAGATAAAAGCTACCATAAAGTATATGACGTTGGAGAGTTGCAATTCCCTATTGCTAATGGAGGAATATTCTGCAAGGAGTGTTGCACGTGCCAAATTTGGCAAGAGATTTGAAATCTATTGCAAAAATAATAGATTTTGACTAGAATGTTAAAATCCACTAAAACAATTGGCATTGTGAAGAACCAAGCAAGGAATGTTCGTTTACATGATCCTAAGAAGGGAATTTATATGTTTTAAAGTTAAATTTATAAGTTGCATCATCTATTATAGAAAATAGTTTGTGGACTAGTGTCGTTAGAGGTTTCTTCATGTGAATGCCAAAACTCTATTAGAAATGAAAAAGAAAAGCATGGTAAATGGGATGATGAGCCAAAAAAAATTTATTCTAATTTGGACTCATGAATATTGTGCAATTGACAATGAAATTAGAAGGCACAATGTCTACACTAGAATGCAGGGTTCACAATGTCTTCACTAGAATGTGGGGTTCTATATTTAGTGCACAGTGATATTTGCAGTCCTAAATATGTAGACTATGTTGGTGGGATGAATTGTTTTAGAGATTTCCTTGATGATTTTAGCAGAAAAAAATTGTATTTATTAGTCTAAAATGGTTGGTGCATTTAATGTTTTTCCACAATTTCAAGCAATGGCTGAAAAGTAGTTGGAGCCCTCAAGTTCTTTTGCAAGAAAGCTAGCATAATGAGGCAATTTACAACTCCATATTCCTCTCAGCAAAATGGTGTTATGGGAGGAAGAACAGAACAACGGTGGATTTAGATGCATACTAGTTTAAAGATAACATGATAGAATGGACAAAAGTTTTTTCAACAACAACATATTTGTAGAATAGATTGTGGCAATAAATGGAAAATTTTTAGAAGTAGCTTGGTTTGGACTAATTGATTGGGTCTATCTTGAGCCATTGAAAAAATAATTGTTATCCTCTCCACTCGGGTTCAAATCCCACGATTCCACCATGGAGGAAAGCTAGCGCGTGGTAACTTTACATCTTGCACAAGAAAAAGAATTTCTCGAACAATATTATTAAACCATGGGGGAAAGCTAGCATGCGTTAGCTTTTTCCCTTCTTCACAAGCACAAGTTCATCTCAAACAACATCATTCCACTATGGGGGAAATCTAGCGCTATCTTTCCCTCTTACAGAAGCACCAATGCATCTCAAACAACATCACTCCAACATCAGGGAAAGATAGCGCGTGCTAGATTTCCCTCTTGCAAAAGTGCAAGCACATCTCAAAAAACATCATTACACTATGGGAAAGCTAGCGTGTGATAACTTTCAAACAAAATCACTCCACTGTAACACCCCCAATCGTTACGACTACAAGCGAAGCGAAAAGTGCAATTTATTTATTTATTTTTAGGCAAGAAGGCAATGCCGACAACAATTAAACCACAAAACTAGACGACGAACACCACACACATAGATCATGCAACATACAACAATGACTCAACACACTAACACATCGAGCCACTGGGTGAAACATACGAAAATTAGAGACAGATAGAAATGACTACCCACTCGACACAAACACGACAACGCCTACAAGCTAAAGGACATCATTCAAAATCCCAACACAACAACCTCGACGACTAGTAACTAAAAACCTCTATGGCACACAAAACCAATGTATGAAGGTGTTACAATCCAAGCATCCATCAACTATGATGAGCAATGCCCATAACTGGAAGCACATACTTTAGCCAAGATATCATTTGCCTCTATCCATTAGGGCGCACAATGATCCCCTCATAAGGAAGCATGACGTCGCCAGGTGATAGGCATGACAATAACCCTGGCGCAACATAACCTATCTGGACCAATAACCCAAGAAAAATCCAATGCGCTAGGAGACAGAATTAACTGACAAAAATACAGGAAGGCTATACCCAAGTAACACATCAACAAGACACAAGGTGACATCACTCGAATTAAATTGTGTCACTAACCGAAGGATTCCTTGGTTCCTACAAGAAAACCCGTGTGGTGAAACAACTATGACCAACCACCAATTAGTTCACCTTAAGGCACGAGGTTACTCCATTGCATCAACAGTGATATGATCATGAGGCACATTACACTAATTATTAAAAAAGGCACCTTCATGTACCTGAAACAAATCTTTATATACTTAAAGGTATTTCATTGATATATATAATATTAATACTATTTAATTATATACATATCATTAAAATAACTTTATCAACCCTTATCAAATCATCTAATCTTATTATCATTTAATACAATATATATATTGATGGGTTTTGTATATGCACTAAAAACACAGTAAAAACCCTCAATTAAATTGTCAACATGGGGTAAGTAAACTTAGAGTTGTAGCAAAATATATGCCAAACGTAGAAGGGCTAGTAGTAGTACAGTTTAACTAGGGAGGCAACTATCTAAGGCTAATCTACTCAAGCAAACCTATCTAATGAGAAAACCCTATTAAGAAACTTTAAACTAGGTAACCTAAGTACTTTTGGACCAAGGATCGATGGATAGTTCTAAGAAAACAAGTGAAAACCCTATTTTAAGCAAACTAGTTCATAACAATAAGTAGAAGAAACTATTAAGCATAATAATAAGCAAATAACAAACGCAAACTACTTTAACTTTCCAACCTAAATTCAATGAGTAACTACCCTATGAAAGCAAATGAGTAAACAAGCCAACAACTATTCTATTGAAGCAAGTAAACAAGTAAGCAAAAGACTGTTGGAAAAATACTGAGAGGGGGGGGTGAATCAGTATTTTGAGCTATTAACAATTTTTCACTTTTCTTTCACTGAAAAATATTAGTCTACTTTATAGAGACCAGTTATTGTA
>JZKD02S0338305.1:318138-352359 GCA_000966675.3 Picea glauca | reverse complement strand
AAGTGACCTAGAAGATGTTTTTAAGGAAGCTACTTGGAGAGTATAAATAAGAGGCAAGGCTCTCTCATTTAATATACACTTGAGAATATTGAATACCTATAGGTGTATGAGGTAACCAAACAATATCTAAGCCGAAATTCTGAGGAAATTGAAGAAAAGAAGGCCGAAATGCAAGGAAGGATAAATTATTTTGATGGTGCTTTCTAAGGTATGTTATTTACAGCTCATCTCACCATTTGTGCTATAATGTTTTTTTCTATAATGATTCAGATCGTGAAATTTCTATTCCATTGAGAAAACATATCCAAGTATCTATGGTAAACAATTTAGCTTGTGGGTCGTTGTAGTTGGGAGTTACACTCCGTGGAAAATAGGGTTTATGGCTAGTCTCGAAACTAGTGAAAAATAGGTGTTTCGGGTAGAAACATCATAACTTCTTCATAACAGATCAAAATTTAGTGAGACAAATTGTGTTGGTTAGGGTACAATATTTAATATGTTTTTCAATAGTTTCAGATCAATTAAACAAACATTTCATGCGTGACATTCTCTACAAGGTCGTTCTCTAGAATAAGCCAGAATTCATCAAGGTATGCCATTTTTGCTATAACTCGTTTTCTGAGAGGTTCCAAGTAGTGAAACCTGGAGAAATTGCATAAAACACACTGAAGAAAACTTTGTATCCGTTTAATATCTTTATACATTACAAGAACAAAGTTATGATTACTTCAAGTTAGGGTTGTTGACTAATCCAAAACTAGGCATGTGAGACTAAGGAAAAGTTTGATGAAAATGTTAGTCTCTTGTTGTAAAAGTTAAGGAAGGTTTGTAGGAATGTGATAATATAAACCAGGTCTATTACAGAGCTACAAATCAGATTTGGATGATGAAATTGATGAGGGATTTTGGTTGAGGTACATGTTGAGTACATGGTTGAGACAAGTCGTTGATGATTTGGCACATACATGAGGTGTATAGTTGATGATGTTGGTACATATTGATGAGTAGTTGACACATGATTGGTACATAACTTGTACATGGTCGGATGCACTTGTTTATGGTACAGGTTGATTATAGTTTTTTTGGTATAGGTTGGTGCATGGTTGATGGACTTGTTTATGGTACAGGTTGATGCATGGTTTAGATTTATTGGTACAGGTTTACAGCGGTATATCTCATAGTGATAGTGTGACAATGGTTCCATCATTATACTTCTACTTCAGGGTGGTTGGACGGGGAAAGGACAGGTGGTTGTATCCACCTTCCGATTGTAGCCAGAGAACATAGGGGGTTGTAGCCTCCTTCTGGTTGTAGCCAGAGAATTGGGGAGTTGGAGCTTCCTTCAAGTTGTAGCCTGAGAAAATAGGGAGTTGGAGCCTCCTTCCAATTGCAACTGAAAAAAAAAGGAATTTGGTGCTTCCAATGAATGTAATTCTTCAAGACATATAAGAAAAATCATTCTATGGTTTTCTCCCAATTTGGGTTTCCACATAAAACAAGGGTGTACTGTGTATGTGTATGATTGTTCATTTCTTATTTACTCTATAGTTATTGGATGATAATGATTCATTGATATAACACTTGGATTATATGGTTAAAAAGGATTAAATTGCTCTATTATTGATTCACCCCCCCTCTCAGTAATCCAACACAGCATTACCCCCACACTTACGATTTTGCAGGTCCCACTGAAAAAAACGAAGTTACCCCTCATGACTAGGATTGTTGAGGAGGATCAGCTTTGGAAGATTCTCCTTCTTGCTGTGAAGACTTAGCCTTGTGCCTCTTGTGTTGCTTCAATTGTGCTCTAAGGTTGCAGTTAGATTTGATCATTTCATCAACCAACCGTTTAAGGGAGTTGACCTTTGCTTAAAGGACTACATTATCATGATGAAGGTGTGTGTCTATTGTCTTCCTTTCTTCCAACTGTTGGAGAATATGAGAATTTTCTTTTTGTAGCTTCTTAATGGCTGGGGCAAAATCGGTGATCTACAAGGAAGGCTTAGATCCTTTGAGGGATGTGGACAATCTATCAATCTTGGGATATAGAGTAGGCATGGGTGAAGTAGGAGTGATGGGGGATTGGTAAGGAGAGGTAGGTTCTAATTTTTTCTTTCTTAGTGTCTCTAATCCATCCGCAGAAACTTCCCTAGGTCTCTTGTGAGGTCTCTTAAGATCAGAGGACACTTGGATAGGATCTGAAGTAGGCGGAGGTTTTGCATAAGGTTTTGTTCTTGTGCTCTAGGTACTTTTCCGAAAGGGCCCTTTACCAAATAGATTGGCTCCCCTCCTATTTGTGGGAATGATGACAAAGTCTTGTTGGATCACTTCTTGGAGATTTTTAGGTGGGGTATCAAGATAAATTGAAGGCATTGGGGGGTTAACAATAGGCTTCTTTTGGTCTTTGCTCTTGGTATTTTTACCCGAGGAGGAAGCAGGGATATCGACAAGCTTTTTGTATTGTTCTGACAAAGAGAGGGTTTGTGCGAGTTTGGAGTTCTTGGAGAGTGAGGCTTGGATGGAGAGATAGTTCTTAGGCTAAGTGGATTTTTTCCAGTCTTAATTGTCAAGTGAGGGTTTGCAAATTGATAGATAAAGGAATCCCAATTTTTCCCATGTTTCTCTAACTCAGCTAGAACAAGGAGTTTTATCAAGCCATGGTGAAAGATACTATTGTGGGGGTTAGTCACATTCTTCCTCTCTTGAGAGGACATCTTCTCCAAGATTTTGAGAAAATAGAAGGGGAAGTTCAAAGGTTTGTTGAACAGAAAATGAGCCAACAATCTGAAATGACGTGATTTGAAGGTGGAGTATCTACCTTCACAAGTAATTAACCTTGTGATGACGATGAGGGGGTTGATAAATTACACCTTTATCCACTCCCTCGAATATCCTTTTTCTCTTAAAATATTCTTGAATCTGAGCTTAAAAACCCTGTTATAACTTGAGTGCAGAAATTGGTGGCTTTTGAACCATCTATCTCCCATTCTTGGGAGCTTCGTGGCTGCAACAATGGACTCTTCTGAGACTTCAAAGGAAAGAGACCCCATGTGTGTTGTCTTCCCATCGAATCTGACGATGAATTGCATGGAGAGGCCATCATCGTGGCCTTGCAAGTTAGAAAAAAATGCCCCCCATCTTGCGTACAAAAATACTTCTCTGCATTGTGCAAATTTGGGAATGGAAAACAAATCTGCATAGGAAGAGGGTTCGTACCTTGTGGGCATTGTGGTAGAGGAAAAATTCACCAGGAAAGGGTGAAATCAAGCCAAGGGATGGCACGAATTGGGCATGGTTCAAATGCAATTTGAATAGGGGGAAAAATGACAGAGGTTGGGCGCAATTTCTTAATGCAAGGAAAAGCAAATGGCAAGGGAGAATTGAGATAATGGTTGCCCAACCCAATTTTGAATGTGCTTATAGTGGAGTAGGTTGCACACATGTGTGCACAAGCTGCCAAGTGTGGGAATTTTTGAATTGGAAGGCTCGTTTTTGGGGGCAATGTAATGCTACGCAGTTAGATCAATGTCAAATTATTTTGACTTGGACATTTGATCATAAACATATAGAGCATATTCAATCAATTTCCTGCAACCAATTCAATTGAATGTAATTGATTTCTAGTTACCTGGAATCTAGGACAGTTAATGGTGTGTAACTCATATGGCACTTCATTCGGTACCTCATACGGTACTTCATACGGAAGCTCATACGGTACTTCATTTGGTACCTCTGTGTTAAGTACATTTTCACTTCTTATAATGGATATCCTGCAAATTTGAAGTGTTTTTGACAATCAAAGTGGTTAATGAGCAGAGGCAAAATTCTCCATTGTTGTTGATTTTGCAATCATGCTCACTCAATCCTATTGCATATGACATATAATGTCAAACCTATAATGAATAGGTTATAACAAGCATCAAACATGTATTGTCAATCCTACAATGTGTTAACGCCCTGTAAATTCCCAGAGGTTGTCAGGGTAGAAGAAATTCACAAGAGGTAACTTTATCCAACCACTTCAAAACTGGAATCTAGCCCTACCAGTTTTAGAGAGGGATCTCTCTGTATGATTTAGCTATGTTTTGAATTTAAGATATTAGGCTAGTTATATAAAATAAGATTGACTGGTTTGTTGTTTTTGTTAAGTTGGATGAAGGGGCTTTACGCATCCATTGGGCTATCGGGTATGTATTATAAAGATAGAAATCTAAACCAGAAACAAAAAGATCCTTTCAAAGGGAAAGATAATGCAGTCGTTGGATTCTTTAGCATTAAAGTGATGAATAGAAAAAGAGATAAGAATATCAATTAAAGTAAAGAAGCATTTAAAAATTTCTTCACTATAATATTAGAAGATAAGCATTAAAATATTTCAAAGTTGGAAAATAGGGTATACAAAGATAAATCCTGCAACATGCATTACTTTTAAAAGATTAGATTGGAAAAACAATATGACAACTAAGTTAGAAGAACATTCAACATAGAAGAGAAAAGCATCACCAATGAATAACACGCGAGAATCCTGTGAAAACGTCTCTTTGTATTAATGGAAGATCTCTTGATAAAGATTACAGTCTTGTAGCTTGCAGGGCATAAAGATCAACCCTCAGTACTTCAAAGTTTGAAGTATTTATAATCAAAATTACATACAACCCTGTCATTAAAGATCAGGACGTGGAAAACCTAAATTTAGCTAACTAACTTAACAAGATACAAAAATTTAGGAAACTGCTTGATGATGTGTTGAAACTTCATGCTGATTTCTGGGGTGAACCATTCGTGAGGCCTCTGCATGACCTCATCTGACTGGATAGATGACTAGGCTTAGGCACCTCATAGACTACTCGATCAGATTGAAAATCTCTTCCCATCGAAGGTTACTAGGAACACTGACTTTGAGTAATATTCGGTATACTGCATCCATCTCTGTGTACTTGGCAAAAGTTGGCTTGATGATGAAGATGTACCGGATCTCATGCTATATACTGATGTCTAATTGTAAAGCATATAAGAATTCCTTTCCCATGATACTGCCTTGTATTCCTGAGAATTTTGAGATATCCTTAGCCACAATGGCGAGTTTATTTTTGTAATCGGCAAGCATCATTAACTTGTCATTTATCACTATCAAACCAGGAAGGCCTTCTTCTGCAGAGTTTCAATCTTGCTGAAAAATATTTACACTCCTGTGTCCATGGTCTCGACCTTTTCCTCCAGCTATAGCATCAATCCTCTCTTGGTCAGGACCCTCTTGACTTTAAGGATGGTCTTTGTCCTATCTTCAACCTTCAACTCCTCTATCTCCTCTCTGGTTTTGGAATTCATAAACTTGATGATCTCAGTAGCTTTTGTGGACATCTCTCCCAGTTCTGCTCTTATCTTCTCGATAACCTATTGACTTCTTTGCACCAACTCATTTTGCTCGAACATGATTTGTATCATTGGCCATATTTCATTCATGGACTTGGTGATATCCATCCAAACACTTTCTTTGACCTCATCAAGTGTTTTTCCAGCCACTGTCTACTTTTGAAGTTGTTGTAATTCCTATTTAAGCTTGTCTGAAGTTTGTTTCTCCTTAGAGTAGCTAGTTTGAAAGGAAGATTTGAGTTCCTGAAGGTTCTCAATATCCTTTTTAAGTTTGCTAATCTTTGTCTCTTGCAAATTCATCTCTTCCATGGATTTAGCCATTTCAACTGTTTTCTCCAGAGTTGTCAGTGGAGTTACTGAGTGAATTTCTGCTACAGATGTTGTGCTTACTCCTATGAGTGGAACTTTGCTCAGTGGAATGACTTCCATGGGCTTTTACTGCTCCTTCTCTTTCACTAGTTTTTCCAATTCTGCTTCCATTTCCTTCAACTATGCATTCTGCTCCATGATCATCTTCAACATCTCATCCTTTTCCCCTTTTGTCTCTGCTATTTCCTTTGCCTGTGAATATTCTGTTGGTGGAAGTTTTAACTGTTTCCTCAGAGATGCTATATCATCATTTTTATTTTTGAGCATCTCCTCGACTACTTTCACATTCAAGGTATCATATCCGATCTTGAGGACCAATTCTTCCAACATCTTAATCCTATTATCCTTGGAAAAAGATGATCTTTTTTCTAACTTCAGTTGCGTCTGGACATTGCTCAGAGATACCTGTAACTTGGAGGAAGCAGTAGAAGCACACGCCAATGTGGAGAAAAACATTTCTCCAGTTTGCCTGTGTAGATCCATTTGGTCATCTAGATGCACATCTTTAGTATGAAATTTGAATGTTTCCCTTTTGTAATCGGTGATTACTTTTAGGTCTAGCACCTATGCTTGCAGAAATGCCATGTGTATTCTACCCTTCTCAGTGTCGAACGCAAACAACAGTCTGTGTTGTGTAGTTTATGTTTGCTTCTAGAACTGAGCATACGTGTTGTTGATCAATGTCTAATTTTTCTTTTTGATCAAATCATACTTCTCAAAAATACTCAATTTCGGTCCTATTTTTCTTGGCTAGTTGGCTGGTGGAGTATCTGTAGGCTTCTTGGGAAACACTGTAGTCATGACTTGTTTTCTTCTTGTACTAAGGAGTGACCGATCAACCTCCATAGTTGTAGTGGATTGAATTCCCTTTTCACCAACCGTGTTAGGTTCCTAACTGGTTTTTGGCCTCTTAGCGTGTAATTGGAACTCTTCGGATGATACTTTAGTAATGGAAGGTGAAGTGTCCTTGTTGGGCCTTTTCTCCTTGTGAGCTTATGGCGTAGTCATCTGTGAGATAGTGACCGAAAGGTCTTGTTGCTCTGTCTCAACCAGAGTTTTTGGCTCCCATTATGTCTGGTTGGCGAACTTCTCTATCTCAAGCCTAGATGTGTGGACATATGGGATATTCTTATTCTTAACTCTCATCTATGAAATTATCCCATAGGGGTCATAATGCCATATGAAGCTGATAAAGAACTTCATCTCCTTTAACAGTCTATCTACTTCCTCCCCAGTGCCTTGGATATTGCAGATGAATGATCCTATTTTCCCTTTGATCCTAAGTTGTTGCTTCTTTTTTAGTGACACGAAATGTATGTTGTCTGAGTTGATTATCTGCCTTATGTACTCCAGGGAAAAAATCTTCACGGTCAGATACTTGGGTAACTTGTATGGAGCCAATTCGCACTCATACACTTTGATCTCTGTGTGGTCCTGGTATAGGTACCAGTATCCCTTTTTTGCAAGGTCTGAAAGGTGTAAGATCCTCTGAATTTCCTCATTTATTCTTGGCTCAGGTCTTCCACTGAGCATGCTCACCACGAGATGGTAGAACTGCTCGATAAATTGTTTGAAGCTGAATTTTGTAGAGTTGTGTCTGAGCAGTGAAGTCCACGCTGTCACCACCTATGGCCTCCCATCCTTGTCCATATTCTGCATCGAAAAGGAGAATTTGTCTTCTTGAAAGAATATGAACATGTAAGCCAGTATTGAGGAATACCAGAACATTCCTTCTGTGGAGAAATTTGAGAATTTCTCATGAATGTTGTGTGCTAGAAAGGCATTGTAGTCGAACTGAGTGGTGGGTTTCTCATCTGTGGAGAAAATGGACATAAAACCAAGTATGGGTTCATCCATCCATTGATCCGAAAAATACCCAAGCATGGAACATAGTGACAAGATGACCTGGTTTCTCTTCACTAAGAACATGGATGAAGGATACGAGGGATTTGTAGTGGGGAGCTGAGCGACCTATGGGAGAAAAATCTCAAAAATCTGAGCTCTTTGGGGTAATGATAATTTCTGGTATAGTTCTGTGATGATTTCAAGGTTGAAATGTGAGGCGGATTCGGCTCTGGGTATATGCATCATTTGATCAATGGCTACTGGTGTAATGAAGAACAAATTTTCTCCATATGAAGAAACTATAGCTCTCTAGTCAGGGAGGCAGTGAGCCTAACATTTGAGGGTGAATTCAAGGAAATGGTGAACCTAGGGGAAGAGATACAGGGGAATATTTGACTCCTAGAGCCCAATTTCATCACTTTGGTCCAAGAAAACTTCCTTTAGCCATGACTGTAAATCTACAAAGTTGAATTAGCATATGGTGTCTGCGATTAAATGGTCTTTGTCGACCAGATGGATCCTATCAAGGTCAACAAGAGGTGGGAGGAAAGGATTTGCCTTTACCTCTGTTTTCTTTGATTTTGGCACCATCACTGTAACAATACCTTCAAGTAAAACAAAATGGTTAGCGGGGATGACTGTGACTTTGGGTGACTGACTGTAATGGAGAGGAAAATGGGGAAAAATTCTCTGGTGTGACGATAGGGTAAAATATGAGGGAATGAAGGGTAAAGGTAGTATTTGATCAAATGGATACCTGTTGGGCACGGGAGACAGGTCAATGGGTTAAAAGATAAGTTAGCCAATAATAAATGGCCAACAGGTCGTTTAAAGCATGAGATGGCAGGTGACAATGACTGAAGAATATGGCTGGGTGACCTGGCGAGTATTGATTGGGACTTGACCATGGTGAAGGGACTTATAATAGGGTGAGAGGACTGACAGAGTAATGAGATATGATCTTTAGGGGAGAACATGGAAAATGACGTCATGGGGTGACAGGGTATGTCAGACCATGGGAGGCAGTGGGATTCAGAACCAATGGATTCCTGCCATGTAGAGATAAGGGGCCCATCGGAAAACAATCCATTCCAGACCCCCCCCCCTCCATTAAAAACATAATGGTTGGGGGGGTCAGAAAAACAATATGAACCATCCGTCAGCGCACCTGCTCTTGGACTGTAGATATGTGCGCGCTATTTAACCAACATTCCGGACCCCCCCCCACCATTAAAAGCAGAATGGTCGGGGGGGGTCTAAAATCCAATCTAAGCCATGGATCTGAGAACGATCATCTGAGCCATTCATAAATGTGCCTTTGTTATCTCCGATTCCAGACCCCCCCCCACCGTTAAAGGTAGAACGGTCGGGGGGGGTCGGGAAAGACTTGTCAACTGTAGATCTGGCCACCTGCTCTTCAGCCGTTCATCTATGCACTGTGCTTAACTATGAGTGTTAAGGCATATGTGCTCCGAAAAACTTAGGATAAGTGCATATTGTGGGTTTTCCAAATCTTTTCCATGTTTTTATCACCAAGGGGTTAGACATCAAACCTTTTAAACCTCAAAGATATGGTTCAACATAGATCATCATTCTTGTTTTATTGAGATAAAAAAAAACTACCCTATGCTCTAACCTAATTACCTATGACAATTAGCCCAGATTAAACTGTTGGACTAAGAAATTACTCTATCGTGGGGTTATCTGACCAAGATTAGGCAGTTTGGTCAAATTTATTCACTAACTAACCTAGATCACTTGGCTAAGATTAAACAACTTAGCCAAGCTTATCCACTACTCCTATCAACGTCAATTTAAAAGGACTTGGCCATACTTGAACAGTATGGACCAAATCATTGTTATTGCATGGGGCTCTATTGAATTTCTTTTATACCCTCTTTTATCCTTTTTCTTTCTTTTCTTTTTCTTTTTCTTTTCTTTTCCTTTTTCTTTTTCTCAAATTATTTGCAGAATGGAAAATCATTTGATAAACAAAAACACTAAAGATATAACATTTTAGTCACCAGTTGATCCTATAAATTATAGGGTTATAACACAATGTACAACTTGAAAATGAAAATATAAACCGATAAAGAGTGGTTTGTTAAGTATATGTTTAGTAATTTATAGCACACAGGAGTTTAACACTTCAAAAATAAAAATGACTATCAATGTAATAACCTGTATCATGGAAATAATACAAAAAATCTTGAAAATATTTATTTCTCCAGGAAATCATCATTTGTCAGCTCATAAACCCTCCCCCACACCTAAGTATTGTGACACCTCACAACCAAAAGTATAGGAAACCAATCAGTCCCCCAATAAACAAAGATTTAGAGTATGTCAAGTGTAAAGATAAATCTCAGAGATTGGTTTGACGAGACAGTTAGGAGATCGCCCCGCCTATAGGATAAGAGATCCATCCACACATACTTCATGTTAGCTTTATCTGCAAGTAATTCCATACATCAGGACAAGTTTAATTTTATTATTTATTTTTGTCAGATTACCATCCTCACTGGATAGAATGCCTCACTGCCAGCAAGTCTGTTCAATACTCTGGTGGGTTTACCTAGTCATACCTCATGCCAGTACCCACTTCCAGTAGACCTTTTTAGTATCCCGGTGGTTAGCCTCTTAAACCCTCAGAGAATATCCCTCCATCTTTTTTTAAATTTTAGTATAAGTTTTCTTTATGCAATCAGGTGGGGGGACAACTCTGAAAACAACTTTCTCTTTCTTTTTTCAATTGTGATGGTATTTATGTTAGAGGATGACTTTATGTTATATTACTTAGTGATTGTCCCAATGTAAGGGGTGTTGAAATTACTAAGACAGTAGAGAGGGGGGGTGAATCAGTTGTTATTGTGCTTAAACAATTTTAAGTCTATTAATACATTCTTAGTCTTTCTTCAAATGATCATCAACATTATAAAACATATGGACAATAAAAATAATGAGCATCAGTCACACATAAGATATACACACAGACATATTTTCATGAGAAAACCCATAAAGGGAGAAAACCTCTTCTTCTTCGAAATGATAGGAAGTCTTTTAAGTTATGTATATCATCTATAATTGAGCACCAGCTCAATGTGAGGTTGCTACCTCTGTTTTACAAGCTTCAAATTGTTTGAGAGCACTGACTCTCTTGTTTCTCTAGCACCCACTAGAAGGAATCACCAACTCCCCTAATGTTCCAGCACCAACTTCTAGTTACACAAGATCCAACCTGTATAACAGAGAACACTTGTTCTCCCTTACACCACCCTTCCACCCTGGTTTCTCTGACTGCAACCAGAAGGAAGCTGCAACTCCTTGTGTTCAAGCACCCACTTGAACCTCTAAGGACAACAGTCCTCCCTAGCACCTCCCAACCACCCTAGAATATAAATGAATGATTGAATAATCAACAAGACAGATAAATCGATTCTTACAACTTCTTCTTTGTTTTGTAAATTTGGTCTGCTTCTAACTGTTCTGTAATTCTTCTCTTCCTTTGTCTACAATTCTGCTCTGCTTCAAGCTTGTTCTGCAATTATGCTCTTGCTTCTGTCTCTTCAAAATCCGTTACTCATCTCTGAGTTTTATCTCACACTACGCATACTGTCACCTTCACTTTATTACAGTTCAAATCATTTTTTCATACAGAGAAACCAACCACACACTGTATCTGTGTGCTCCTTTTATACCCAATTACCACTTCAATTACACCTCGAATCTTCTTGGGAAAAAACACCTTGGCGACTGAATCGCCAACTGATCAAGAATCATGAATCAGTTTTGCTAACTGAATCGTAACTGATTGATTAACTGTGAAATGCAACAGTAGCCCTCCGATCATGTTCAAATTCACCTGCATCGTTGGATTGAATCCGTAGGGTCTTGCATTTATTTCTCCATTTCTCCTTTCAGCATTTCAGCATTCCTGTGGTGAAGCTTAGCACCTCTAGCTTCTTCCTCCATCTTCCATCAATGTTCCCAATGGTTGTGACCATGCGCTTATCCATAAAGCGATTTTGCATTTCATGAATTTGGAGATGAGGCATCTCGACTCTCCAAGTCACAATCCCCGAAACCCAGAAATGGATATTTTCTATACTAACTCCTTCCCTTCTCGTGACCACCGATGGTGACCATAGGCTGTGACAAAAAGGCGCTTCGTATTTCGCAAGTTTATAAACTTCATTGAGTCTAATCAATCGTTGAAATCTCCATTGATCCGATGGTCCAGATATTATCGTGATCTCCCATCTCACAAGTTTCCACACCATGCTCCATTGACTCCAAGTCAATGAAATTCCAATCGCTTGCCACTTGTTATATGATTCGACGGTCTAGATCTGATCTTGATTCAATGACTTAGATCATATCGCGATTTCGCAAGTCCAGATTTTGACATTCCCGTGGTGAATGTTCTTGACGCTTCCAACTACCAATCTGCAAAACTCCGAAATGGCGTGGGATCAATGGTCCCAATCAACCCTTGATTTGACAGCTCAGATCATTTCATGATTTCGCACTTCGTGATTTCGGGTCTCCTGTGGTAGGAGTTCTTGACATCTCCATCTCTCAATTTCTGAAAATCTAAAAGGGAGACAGATCTACGATCCACATAACCCCCTGAGATGGATGGTTGACGAGATTTTGACATTTCACATTTCACGATTTCGGGGCTCCTGTGGTCAGAGTTATTGACATCTCCATCTCTCAATTTTTGAAACTTCGAAGTGAGGTAAACCTACTAACGTCACACGTGGATTGACACATGTTAAATAACTTCCACGTGTCACTCTGATTCATGACTTACATGTGCCTAAAATGTTGAATAATCTCAACACTTGTTATTGCCTAGTTGTGCCACGTGTTCTTAGCTGACGTGGTTTGTTGACCTGTCTGTTTCGGGATTTTTCATTTCGGTACTTCGGGACTCCTAATGTTGAGAGTCTCTGACTTCTCCATCTCCCAATTTCCAAAATCCCTATAGCCAAAACTCTGAAATGGAGTATCAAACTTTAAGGGCCTTCATCATGATTGATCAATGGTTCAAATCAATCCTCGATCTGACGGCTGAGGATATTTCGCAATTTCACATATTATGTGTTCGGGACTCCTTTTGTAATTATCCTTGAAATTTCTATCTCCCGATATCCAAAATCTTGATTGCCAAAACTTCAAAATGGAGTATCAAACTTTACGAGCCTTCGTCATGCTTGATCAACGATTCAAATCAATCCTGGATCTGATGGCTGAGGATATGTCACGATTTCGCATATCGCGTGTTCAAGACTCCTATTGTAATGATTGACATTTCTATCTTCTGATATCTGAAATCTTGATACCCAAAAGTCCAAAATGGAGTTTGAACAACACTTTGATCTTGTCATTTGATCATTGTTGCGCTGCTGGTCTTCCTAAACTTATCTTTTGTTCCTGTTTTTCCATCAAATCCATAAATGACAGGAATACTCTAATCTTTCCATTAATGACAAGAATACTCTGCATGTTAAACATGCCAACCATCATCCTCTACCTTTTGTCTGAAAACATGCCAACAATCTCCCCCTTTGGCATTGATGGCAACCCCATGATGTAACTACACCACTGAAACATCTTAAAATCATGAAAAACATGCAACTATACCACTGTGACAATGCCACTGTAACATATACTTTGATCCTGAAATGATCACACTTTATCCAACTTTGACATCAATGTCAAATAAATAACATGCTCCCCCTGAGTTGTTGCAGTACATAGTCCCCTTGACTAGGTGAACATATTAGACACAAGAAATTATAACCCCCAACTTGTGACGAAGATATCCAAAAGGGGTTGTAGTTAACAGTTTAGTAAAGATATCAACAATCTGTTCTGTAGAAGGAATATAATTCAACTGAACAATTTTGTTTGTAACTTGTTCTTTGAGAAAATGGTACTCTATTGGAATATTCTTAGTATTAGAATGAAGAACAGGATTTTTAGAGACACTAATAGCACTAGTTTTATCACAATGAATTGGAATGGGTTCAGCGTAATTCACCTTCAAATCTGCAAGAGTTTGAATCATCCACAAAATTTGTGTGCAGCAAGTAGCAGCAGCAATGTATTCTGCCTCTGTATTTGACAATGAAATGGATCCTTGTTTTTTGCTAAGCCATGCTACTAATGAGTCACCCAGAAAGAATGCTCCTCCACTGGTGCTTTTTCTCTCATCAATACAGTTTGCCCAATCTGCATCTGAATAAGAATTTAATTGGAAATTATGATTTCTGGGATACCACAGACCATAAGTCATTGTTCCCTTCAAGTATTTGAATATCCTTTTGACAGCTACCAAACGACTTTGTTTAGGAGAAAACTGATAACGACCTACCATTCCAACAACTTGCATTATATGAGGATGGGATGTTGTGATGTACAGAAGACTGCCTATCATAGAGAGATATGTCCTTTGATCAACATCCAGTGAAACATCATTTTTACTGAGCTTGGAACCAACCACCATAGGTGTGCTAACTGGAGAGGAATCTTCCATCTGAAATTTCTTCAACATCTCTTTCAAATATTTTTATTGAGAAATAAAAATTCTTGCGGAACACTGTTTTAATTGTAAGCCAAGTAAATATGATAGTTCTCCAATCATGGACATATCAAATTCTGTTTGCATAGAGTTATCAAACCACTAGACAGATGATTCATTAGTGCACCCAAAAATAATATCATCTACATAAACCAAAAAAACTAATAAATTATCACCTTCAGACTTAATGTAAAGGTTGTTGTCAACAATACCTTTCTTGAATCCTTTATCTTGTAAAAATTTGTCTAGTCTATAATACCAAGCTCGTGGTGCTTGTTTCAGTCCATATAAGGCCTTATTTAGCTTCCAAACATTATTAGGATTATCTGTCAATGAGAATCCTTAAGGTTGCTCCATATATACTTCTTCCTCTAGATCTCCATTAAGAAATGTTGACTTAACATCTATTTGATAAACTTTAAAGTTCTTATGACATGAATAAGAAAGAAACATTCTGATAGCTTCCAATCCTGCCACTGGCATAAAAGTTTCATCAAAGTCCTGACCTTCAACTTGTGCATACCCTTTACAGACCAATCTGGCTTTATTTCTAACAACTTGTCCTTTTTCATTCATTGTATTCTTGAACACCCATTTGGAACCAATTACATTTTTATCTTCAGGTCTAGGTGAATATATTAGACACAAGAAATTGTAACCCCCAACTTGTGACAAAGATATCCAAAAGGGGTTGCAGCTAACGGTTTAGTAAAGATATCAACAATTTTCTCTGTAGAAGGAATATAATTCAGCTGAACAATTTTGTTTGTAACTTGTTCTCTGAGAAAATAGTACTTTATTGGAATATGCTTAGTCTTGGAATGAAGAACAAGACTTTTAGAGACACTAATAGCACTGGTGTTATCACAGTGAATTGGAATCGGTTCAGTGTAAGTCACCTTCAAATTTGCAAGAGTTTGAATCATCCACAAAATTTGTGTGCAGCAAGTAGCGGCAGTAATGTATTCTGCCTCTGTAGTTGAGAATGAAATGGATCCTTGTTTTTTGCTAAGCCATGCTACTAATGAGTCACCCAGAAAGAATGCTCCTCCGCTGGTGATTTTTCTCTCATCAACACAGTTTTCCCAATACGCATCTGAATAAGCAGTTAACTGGAAATTATGATTTCTGGGATACCACAGATCATAAGTCATTGTTCCCTTCAAGTATTTGAATATCCTTTTGACAGCTACCAAATGAATTTGTTTAGGATCAAACTGATAACGACCTACCATTCTAACAACTTGCATTATATCAGGACGGGATGATGTGATGTACATAAGACCACCTATCATAGAGAGATATGTCCTTTGATCAACATTCGGTGAAACATCATTTTTACTGAGATTGCAACCAACCACCATAGGTGTGCTAACTGGAGAGGAATCTTCCATCTGAAATTTCTTCAACATCTCTTTCAAATATTTTTCTTGAGAAATCAAAATTCCTGCAAAACTCTGTTTTACTTGTAAGCCAAGAAAATATGACAGTTCTCCAATCATGGACATCTCAAATTTTGTTTGCATAGAGTTAGCAAACCATTGGACAGATGATTCATTAGTGCACCCAAAAATAATATCATCTACATAAACCAAAACAACTAATAAATTATCACCTTCAGACTTAATGTAAAGGTTGTTGTCAACAGTACCTTTCTTGAATCCTTTATCTTGTAAATTTTTTTCTAGTCTATAATACCAAGCTCGCGGTGCTTGTTTCAGTCCATATAAGGCTTTCTTCAGCTTGCAAACATTATTAGTATTATCTGTCAATGAGAATCCTTCATGTTTCTCCATATATACTTATTCCTCTAGATGTCCATTAAGAAATGCATACTTAACATCCATTTGATAAACTGTAAAGTTCTTATGACATGAATAAGAAAGAAACATTCTGATATATTCCAATCTTGCCACTGGTGCAAAAGTTTCATCAAAGTCCCAACCTTCAACTTGTGCATACCCCTTACAGACCAATCTGGATTTATTTCTAACAACTTGTCCCTTTTCATTCATTTTATTCTTGAACACCCATTTGCAACCAATTACATTTTTATCTTCAGGTCTAGGGACAAGTTCCCAAGAATTTTTCTTCTCTATCTGATAAAGCTCTTCATTCATTGCTCTAATCCAATCATCATCCTAGATAGCTTCCTCAAAAATTTTAGGTTCAGTCATAGATAAAAAGGCAACATGAGATTGTTCTAAGTCTTTAATCAATTTCCTTCTTGTCTGAACTCCTTTATTTATATCTCCAATTATCTGATCTTCGGGATGATTCTTTCTAATAATTCTGAGAGGTGATTTTGCTTCTTTCTGTTGATTTGTGTCAGTCTGAGTATTTGTATCTTCATCTAATTCAGATTCTTCCTTTTATGTTCCTAGGACTTGTTCATCTTCATCTTCAACTATATATTTTGTTCTTGGTTCAACACTGCTTACATTTCTGACTTGGATTTCTTCATCAACTTTTATGTCTATACAATCAACTAGTTTATGCAGTCTCTTATTGTAGCATATGTACACTTTACTATTTGTAGAATAACCCAAAAATATACCTTCATCAACCTGGTTATCATATATGTCAATATTTTCATCATTGTTCTTGATATAACATTTACTCCCAAAAACTTTAAAATGCTTGATCAAAGCAGGTCTTCCAAACCACAGTTCATAAATGGTCTTGTCATTGTGTGGCCTGAGATGAGATTTGTTAAGGATATGAACAACTGTATGAATTGCTTCCACCCAATAAGTCTGAGGTATGTTCCTTTCATTCATCATTGATCTTGCTATTTGCTGTATTGAACTATTCTACCTCTCACCAACTCCATTTTGTTGTGGAGTCCTTGGAATTGTGTACTCTCTTTTGATCCCATGGTTATCAGACCTTACTGCCTTTAATATTTTTCCTGTTTGATTCTCAGTTAGAGACTTAAACACTTCGAATTTTTCAAATGCTTCATATTTTTCCTTTAAAAAGGCAACCCATGTTAGTCTACAATAATCATCAATAATCAACATAAAATAGTTTTCTTTACCTGTACCTTCTTGTTTTGATGGTCCACATAAATCCATATGTACTACCTGGAGAGGTTTTTCTGATGAGGGAAAGTTTTTAGATTTGAACTGAGTGCGAGTAAGCTTTCCTATCTTGCAGGGTTTACAAACATAGTCGTATGGATTTGATATCTTTGAAAGATCCTTTAATGCCCCATTATTTATGAGCTTGATTATATGATAAAAATTTAGGTGTCCAAGTCTCCTATGACACATCCAACTTTCATCATACTTTCTTAAGTGACATTCTTCTTTTTCTTCTTTTAACACATAGACATTATTTTCTATTCTTATCCCTTTTGCAATCAGTTGTCCTGAACTCAAAGCCTTTATTTTACAGTCTTTAGAAGTAAAAACAACTCCACATCCTTGTCACAAACTTGACTGACACTTAGTAGATTATGTTTCATACCATCTAAAAACAACACATCTTGAGCTTTTCCTTTGCCATTACTAAGGATTACCATTCCTTTACCTTTTATTTTTCCTGGTGCATCATTTCCAAAAGTTACATTCCCTGATTTGTTTTCACTTAAAGTTAGAAACTTACTTTTCTCTCCAATCATATGTTTGGAACATCCACTGTCAAGATACCAGGGATTCTTTTGTTTTTGGGATGATAATACTAGTCCACACTTGTCATCTGCTTTCTTCTTTCAAACCTTGACATTTTTAGCAGTGGGGATCACGTCTGGATTGTAATTCCTTAAGTGACAGTCTGCAGCTTTATGTCCATAATTATGACAGTTGTAACATTCTGGTTCACTGAATAATAGATCATAACGATTGTTATGCTCATAACTGTTGTTGTGTTTCACCTGTGTCCTTCTCCCAGTCATCACATGATTCATAGTCTGTGATTGTTTGTTTCTTGGCTGTCTCAATCTTTGTTGTGGAAGATAGTTTTTCATTGAATATCTTGATTGTTCATATCTAAATATTAAAGAAAAGTTTATAGCTTTGTGACCAAAATTAGAGAAGAAAAAACAATAACCATAGAAAAAACCTTTTTACCTTGAAAAAATCTATATTCTTTGAGGAGGTCGATTTCTTTCATGTCTATAATCTTTCTGATCTACAAATTTAGTTCTGGTACTTTCTCTTTCATTCCTTCTTGGTGGTTGACTTTCTTTCCTTGTTTCTACAGAGTGACAGTTGTCAATGTTTGAGGATTTGACAAACTTGATGGGTTCTGTATTACTTGGATGATCACTACTTGATCCTTCTTCATATCCCAATACAGATTTCAACTTTGGATTTCTTTGCTGATTTAGAATGGAGGTTAATCCTTCTGAGGCTTTAATACTTGGCAGATTTTGGTGATACAATCCCTTAAAATTCTCCATTTCTTTTCTGGTTTTTACTATCTCTTCTTCTAAGGCTTCACAACTGGATTTCTTCTCTGACAATTTTTGTTTTAGTATGTCTTCTATTTTCTTTGCCTCTTCTAATTTCACTTTCAGCAGGGAAAAGTCTTCATCAAGCTATTTACTATCTTTCTCGAACTGTATCAACAATTGTTTTTGCTTTATGTTCTTAATTATGAGTCTGTCAATTTCTTCCAATGCAATGATCAATTCTCCTTCCATATAAACCACATATTCTTCATCATTATCATCACTGCCTATGATTTTATTATCATAATCCTCTTTGTCCATAAGCATGAAGTCATTTTCCTTATCTTCACAGGAAGAGTCATTATCGGTGTCTTATGAGGAATTTTCATTATTTGCAATCACACTTTTCTTCTTATTATATTTCCTGTATTTGTACTTCTTTTCATCATCAGAGTTCTGGTCCTTTTTCTGATGAGGAAACTTAGATGCAAAATGACCTATCTTACCATAGTTAAATAATTTGAATGGAAACTTCTCGTGATATTTTCCTGATCCTTTCTTTAACCTTCTCACAAATTTTGCCTCAATATCATCTAATTCTGAATCAGTATTCTTGTCTGCTTTAAAAGATTCTTCTCTAGTACTGGATTTATCTTTGTTAATTCTCATTTCATATGGAGTTAGAGTTCCTAGGAGTTTATCAATGGACAGAGTTTTAAGATCACTTAGTTCTTCTATTGTAGAGACTTTTGAATTAAATTTAACAAGCAGAGATCTTAAAATCTTCTGAACTATAAATGGTTCTTCAATCTTCTCACCAAGACCCTTCATGGAATTTACAAGTTCTTTAACTCTTATTTTATACTTGCTAATTGTTTCATCTTCATTCATCTTTAGTTGTTCAAATTTCAATCTGTATGTTTGAAGTTTGTCATCTTTTACTTTCTCATTTCCTTCATAACTGCTAATAAGTTTATCCCACATTTCTTTAGCAGTTTCAAGATGCATCACCTTTACAAACTCAGCTTCAACAAGTCCATTCAATATAACATTCATTCCCTTAGAATTAAAACTAAACTCTAACTTTTCGTCCTTGGAGGCTAGCACAACAGGCTTTGTATATCCAGTCTCTACTACATCCCAAACATTAGCACCCAAGGCCATTAAGTATGTTCTCATTCTAATCTTCTAGAAGGAAAAATTTGTTCCATCAAATAAAGGGGGCTTAATGGATGAAGTCCCTTCATGACTTGTAATGTTTAATCTTACATATCTACCTTTGAATAAAAGGAACCCACTCCGATACGAATTGTTGAAATTACTAAGACAACTGAGAGGGGGGGTGAATAAATTGTTATTGTGATTAAACAATTTTAAGTCTATTAATACATTTTTAATCTTTGTTCAAATGATCATCAACATTATACAAAATACAGACAATAAAAATAACGAGCATCAGTCACACATAAGATATACACAGAGACATATTTTCACGAGGAAACCTATAAAGGGAGAAAACCTCTTCTTCTTCGAAATGATAGGCAGTATTTTAAGTTCTGTACATCATCTATAATTGAGCACCAGCTCAATGTGAGGCGACTACCTCTGGTTTTTAAGATTCAACTTCTTTGAGAGCACCGAATCTCTTGTTTCTCTAGCACCCACCAGAAGGAAGCACCAACTCCCCTAATGTTCCAACACCAACTGGATGGAAGCACCAACTTCTAGTTACACAAGCTCCAACCTGTATAATAGAGAACACTTGTTCTCCCTTGCACCACCCTACCACCTTGGTTTCTCTGACTGCAACCAGAAGCAAGCTACAACTCCCTGTGTTCAAGCACCTACTTGAACCTCTAAGGACAACAATCCTCCCTAGCACCTCCCAACCACCCTGGAATATAAATGAATGATTGAATAATCAACAAGACAGATAAATTGATTCTCACCACTTCTTCTCTGTTTTGTAAATCTGGTCGGCTTCTAACTGTTCTACAATTCTTCTCTTCCTCTGTCTGCAATTCTTCTCTACTTCAAGCTTGTTATGCAATTATGCTCTTGCTTCTATCTCTTCAACATCTGTTACTCATCTTTGAGTTTTATCTCACACTACGCATACTGTCACCTTCACTTTCTTACAGTTCAACTCATTTTTTCATACAGAGCAACCAACCATGCACTGTCTCTATGTGTTCCTTTTATACCCAATTACCACTTCAGTTACACCTCGAATCTTCTTGGGCAAAAATGCCTTGGCGACTGAATCGCCAACCGATCAAGAATCATGAATCAATTTTGCTAACTAAATTGTAACTGATTGATTAACTGTGAAATGAAACAATAGCCCTCTGATCATGTTCAAATTCACCTGCATCGTTGGATTGAATCTGTAGGGTCTTGCATTTATTTTGCCATTTTGCATTTCGACATTTTGGCATTCCTGTGGTGAATCTTAGTACCTCTAGCTTCTTCCTCCATATTCCATCGATGTGCCCAATGGCCGTGACCACATGCTTATACATAAAGTGCTTTCATGATTTCACATTTCATGAATCTGGAGATGAAGCATCTCGATTCTCCAAGTCGTGATCCCCGAAACCCTGAAATGGAGCTTTTCTAGATTGACTCCTTCCCTTCTCGTGACCATCGTCGGTGACCACAGGCTATGCCAAAAATGCGCTTCATATTTCATGAGTTTATAAACTTCATTGAGTCTGGTCGATGGTTGAAATCTCCATAGATCCGACAGTCCAGATATTATCGCGATCTCACATCTCGCGATTTTCCACACCATGCTCTATTGACTCCAAGTCAGTGAAATTCCAATCACTTGCCACTTGTCCTATGATTCGACGATCTAGATCTGATCTTGATTCAACAGCTCAGATCATATCGTGATTTCTCAAGTCGTGATTTTGAAATTCCTGTGGTGAATGTTCTTGACACTTCCAACTACTGATCTGCGAAACTCTCAAATGGCGTGTCACTCTGATTCGTGACTTACATGTGCCTGAAATTTTGAATCAGTTCGACACTTGTCATTTCTTGGTTGTGCCACGTGTTCTTAGCTGACGTGGTTTGCTGATGTGTTTGTTTCAGGATTTCTCATTTTGGCACTTCGGGACTCCTAATGTTGAGAGTCTCTGACTTCTCCATCTCCCAAATTTTGAAATCCCTATAGCCAAAACTCCGAAATGGAGTATCAAACTTTACGGGCCTTCATCATGACTGATCAATGGTTCAAATCAATCCTCAATCTCACGACTGAGGATATTTCACGATTTCACATATCGCGAGTTTGGGACTCCTGTTGTAATGATCCTTAACATTTCTATCTCCCGATATCCAAAATCCCAATTGCCAAAACTCTGAAATGGAGTATCAAACTTTACGATCCTTCGTCATGCCTGATCAATGGTTCAAATCAATCCTTGATCTGATGGCTGAGAATATTTTGCGATTTCACATATTGTGAGTTTGGGACTCCTGTTGTAATGATCCTTGACATTTCTATCTCCCGTTATCCGAAATCTTGATAGCCAAAAATCCAAAATGGAGTTTGACCAACACTTTGATCTTGTCATTCGATCATTGTTGCGTTGTTGGTCTTCCCGAACTTATCTTATGTTCCTATTTTTCCATTGAAGCCATAAATGATAGGAATACTCTGATCTTTCCATTAATGACAAGAATACTCCGACTGTTAAACATGCCAACCATCATCCTCTGCCTTCTGTCTGAAAACATGCCAACAATCTCCCCCTTTGGCATTGATGGCAACCCCATGATGTAACTACACCACTGAAACATCTTAAAATCATGAAAAACATGCAACTATACCACTGTGACAATGCCACTGTAACATATACTCTAATCTTGAAATCATCACACTTTCTCCCCCTTTGACATCAATGTCAAAGAAATAACATGCTCCCCCTGAGCTGTTGCAGTACATACTCCCCCTGTCAACTATGATCATCTAGGAAATACACTAGATATTCAGTAAGTACCCCCCCTGACCAGGTGAATAGATTAGACACAAGAAATTATAACCGCCAACTTATGACGAAGATATCCAAAAGGGGTTGCAGCTAACTATTTAGTAAAGGTATCAACAATTTGTTCTATAGAAGGAATATAATTCAGCTGAAAATTTATGTTTGTAACTTGTTCTCTGAGAAAATGGTGCTTTATTGGAATATTCTTAGTCTTGGAATGAAGAACAAGATTTTTAGAGACACTAATAGCACTGGTGTTATCACAGTGAATTGGAATGGGTTCAGTGTAAGTCACCTTCAAATCTGCAAGAGTTTGAATCATCCACAAAAATTTGTGTGCAGCAAGTAGCAGAAGCAATGTATTCTACCTCTATAGTTGACAATGAAATCGATCCTTGTTTTTTTCTAAGCCATTCTACTAATGAGTCACCCAGAAAGAATGCTCCTCCACTGGTGCTTTTTCTCTCATCAACACAATTTTCCCAATCTGCATCTGAGTAAGAAATTAACTGGAAATTCTAGTTTCTGGGATACCATAGACCATAATCCACTATTCCCTTTTGAATATCCTTCTGACACCTACCAAATTAATTTGTTTAGGAGAAGACTGATAACGACCTACCATTCCAACAACTTGCATTATATAAGGACAGGATGATGTGATGTACAGAAGACTGCCTATCATAGAGTGATATGTCCTTTGATCAACATCCGGTGAAACATCATTTTTAATGAGCTTGCAACCAACCACCATAGGTGTGCTAACTGGAGAGGAATCTTCCATATGAAATTTCTTCAACATCTCTTTCAAATATTTTTCTTGAGAAATAAAAATTCCCGCAGAACTTTGTTTTACTTGTAAGCCAATAAAATATGACAGTTCTCCTATCATGGACATCTCAAATTCTATTTGCATAGAGTTAGTAAACCACTAGACAGATGATTCATTAGTGCACCCAAAAATAATATCATCTACATAAACCAAAAAAACTAATAAATTATCACCTTCAGACTTAATGTAAAGGTTGTTGTTAACAGTGCCTTTCTTGAATCCTTTATCTTGTAAAAATTTGTCCAGTCTATAATACCAAGCTCGTGGTGCTTGTTTCAGTCCATATAAGGCTTTCTTCAGCTTGCAAACATTATTAGGATTATCTGTCAATGAGAATCATTCAGGTTGCTCCATATATACTTCTTCCTCTAGAAATCCATTAAGAAATGTTGACTTAACATCCATCTAATAAACTTTAAAGTTCTAATGACAGGAATAAGCAAGAAACATTCTGATAGCTTCCAATCTTTCCACTGGTGCAAACGTTTCATCAAAGTCTTGACCTTCAACTTGTGCATACCCTTTACAGACCAATCTGGCTTTATTTCTAACAACTTGTCCTTTTTCATTCATTTTATTCTTGAACACCCATTTGAAACCTATTACATTTTTATCTTTAGGTCTAGAGACAAGTTCCCAAGTATTGTTCTTCTCATTTTGATCAAGCTCTTCATTCATTGATCTAATCCAATCATCATCCTAGCTAGCTTCCTCAAAAAATTTAGGTTCAGTCATAGATAAAAAGGCAACATGAGATTGTTTTGAGTCTTTAATCAATTTCCTTCTTGTCTGAACTCCTTTATTTATATCTCCAATTATCTGATTTTAAGGATGATTCTTTCTAATAATTCTTAGAGCTGATTTTTCTTCTTTCTGCTGATTTGTGTCATTCTGAGTATTCATATCTTCATCTGATTCAGATTCTTCCTTTTCTGATCCTAGAAACTGTTCATCTTCATCTTCAACTATATCTTATGTTCTTGGTTCAACACTGCTTACATTTCTGACTGGGATTTCTTCATCAACTTTTATGTCTATACAATCAACTAGTTTATGCAGTCTCTTATTGTAGCATCTGTACACTTTACTATTTGTAGCATAACCCAAAAAGATACCTTCATCAGCCCGATCATCATATTTTCCAATATTTTCATCATTATTCTTGATATAACATTTACTCCCAAAAACTTTAAAATGCTTGATCGAAGAAGGTCTTCCAAACCATAGTTCATAAAGGGTCTTGTCACTGTGTGGCCTGAGATGAGCTTTGATAAGGATATGAACAACTGTATGAATTTATTCCACCCAATAAGTCTGAGGTACGTTCCTTTCATTCATCATTGATCTTGCCATTTGTTGTATTAATCTATTTTTCCTCTCAACAAATCCATTTTGTTGTGGAGTCCTCGGAATTGTGTACTCTCTTTTGATCCCATGTTTATCACAGAACTCTCTGAGGTTCCATGAACTAAACTTTCCTCCTCTATCAAACCTTACTGCCTTTAATCTTTTTCTTGTTTGATTCTCGGTCAGAGCCTTAAACACTTTGAATTTTTCAAATGCTTCAGATTTTTCCTTTAAAAGGGCAACCCATGTTAGTCTAGAATAATCATCAATAATCAAAATAAAATAGCTTTCTTTACCTGTACCTTCTTTTCTTGATGGTCCACATAAATCCATATGTACTAACTGGAGAGGTTTTTCTGATGAGGGAAAGTTTTTATATTTGAACTGAGTGTGAGTAAGATTTCCTATATGGCAGGGTTTACAAACAAAGTCGTATGGCATTGATATCTTCGAAAGATCCTTTACTGCCCCATTGTTTCTCAGCTTGATTATATGATAAAAATTTAGGTGTCCAAGTATCCTTTTGCAATCAGTTGTCCTGAACTCAAAGCCTTTATTTTACAGTCTTTAGAAGTAAAAACAACTTCACATCCTTTGTCACAAACTTGACTGACACTTAGTATATTATGTTTCAGACCATCTACAAGTAACACATCTTGAGCTTTTCCTTTGCCATTACTCAGGCTTACCATTCCTTTACCTTTTATTTTTCCTGGTGCATCATTTCCAAAAGTTACATTCCCTCTTTTGTTTTCACTTAAAGATAGAAAATTACTTTTTTCTCCAGTCATATGTTTGGAACATCCACTGTCAATATACTAGGGATTCTTTTGTTTTTGGGCTGATAATACTAGTCCACACTTGTCATCTACTTTTTTCTTCCAAACCTTGACATTTTCAGCAGTGGGGATCAAGTCTAGATTGCAATTCATTAAGTGACAGTCTACAACTTTATGTCCATAATTATGACAGTTGTAACATTCTGATTCACTGAATAATAGATCATAATGATTGTTATGCTCATAACTGTTGTTGTGTTTCACCCGTGTCCTTCTCCCAGTCATCACATGATTCATAGTCTGTGATTGTTTGTTGCTTGGTTGTCTCAATATTTTTTGTGGAAGATAGTTATTCGTTGAATATCTTGATTGTTCATATCTAAATATTAAAGAACAGTTTATAGCTTTGTGACCAAAATTAGAGCAGAAAAAAAAATAACCATAGAAAAAACCTTTGTACCTTGAAAAATTTTGTCTTCTTTGAGGAGGTCGGTTTCTTTCATGCCGATATTTTTTCTAATCTACAAGTTCAGTTTTGGTACTTTTTCTTTTTTCCTTCTTGGTGGCTGACTTTCTTTCAATGTTTCTGCAGAGTGATTGTTGTCAATGTTTGAGGATTTGACAAACTTGATGGGTTATGTATTACTTGGATGATCACTACTCGATCCTTCTTCATATCCCAATCCAACTTTCAACTTTGGATTTCTTTGCTGATTTAGAATGAAGGTTAATCCTTCTAAGGCTTTAATACTTGGCATATTTTGGTGATACAATCCCTTAAACTTCTCCATTTCTTTTCTGGTTTTTACTATCTCTTCTTCTAAGGCTTCACAACTGGCTTTCTTCTCTGAAAATTGTTGTTTTAGTATGTCTTCTATTTTCTTTGCCTCTTCTAATTTCACTTTCAACAGGGAAAAGTCTTCGTCAGGCTGTTTACTGTCTTTCTCGAGCTGTATCAATAATTGGTTTTTCTTTCTATTCTTAATTCTGAGTCTGTCAATTTCTTCTAGTGCACTGATCAGTTCTCCTTCCATATCAACCACAACTTCTTCATCATTATCATCACTTCCTATGATTTTATTATCATAATCCTCTTTGTCCATAAGAATGAAGTCATTTGCCTTATCTTCATAGGAAGAGTCACTATCAGTGTCTTATGAGGAATTGTCATTATTTGCAATCAAACGTTTCTTCTTATTATATTTCTTATATTTTTACTTCTTTTCATCATCAGAGTTCTGGTCCTTTTTCTGATGAGGACACTTATATGCAAAATGACCTATCTTACCACAGTTAAAGCATTTGAAAGGCAAATTCCCGTGATCTTTTCTTGATCCTTTCTTTAACCTTCTAACAAATTTTGCCTCCATATCATCTAATTCTGAATTAGTATTCTTGTCTTCTTTAAAAGATTCTTCTCTAGTACTGGATTTATCTTTGTTAATTCTCATTTCATATGCAGTTAGAGTTCCTAGGAGTTGATCAATGGACAGAGTTTTAAGATCACTTAATTCTTCTATTGCAGAGACTTTTGAATTAAATTTATCAAGCAAAGATCTTAAAATCTTCTGAATTAAAAATGGTTCTTCAATCTTCTCACCAAGACCCTTCATGGAATTTACAAGTTCTTCATCTCTTAAAAAATACTTGCTAATCGTTTCATCTTCATTCATCTTTAGTTGTTCAAATTTCAATCTGTATGTTTGAAGTTTGGCATCTTTTACTTTCTCATTTCCTTCATAACTGCTAATACGTTTATCCCACATTGCTTTGGCAGTTTCAAGATGCATCACCTTTACAAACTCAGCTTCAGCAAGTCCATTCAAGATAGCATTCGTTCCCTTAGCATTAAAACTAAAATCTAACTTATCGTCCTTGGAGGCTAGCACAACATGCTTTGTATACCGAGTCTCTACTACATCCCAAACATTAGCACCAAAGGCCATTAAGTATGTTCTCATTCTAATCTTCTAGAAGGAAAAAATTGTTCCATCAAACAGAGCGGGCTTAGTGGCTGAATTCCCTTCATGACTTGTCATGTTTAAGCTTACAGATATACCATTGAATAAAAGGAACCCTCTCTGATACCAATTGTTGAAATTACTAAGACAACTGAGAGGGGGCCTGAATCAGTTGTTATTGTGCTTAAACAATTTTAAGTCTATTAATACATTCTTAATCTTTCTTCAAATGATCATCAACATTATACAACATATGGAAAATAAAAATAGTGAGAATCAGTCACACATAAGATATACACAGAGATAGATCTTCAAGAGGAAACCCATAAAGGGAGAAAACCTCTTCTTCTTTGAAAAGATAGGTAGTATTGTAAGTTTTGTGCATCATCTATAATTGAGCACCAGCTCAATGTGAGGCTGCTATCTCTATTTTACAAGCTTCAACTTCTTTGAGAGCACTGACTCTCTTGTTTCTCTAGAACCCACTAGAAGGAAGCTCCAACTCCCCTAATGTTCCAGCACCAACTGGATGGAAGCACCAACTTCTAGTTACACAAGCTCCAACCTGCATAATAGAGAACACTAGTTCTCCCTTGCACCACCCTGCCACCTTGGTTTCTATGACTGCAACCAGAAGGAAGCTGCAACTCCCTGTGTTCAAGCACCCACTTGAACCTCTGAGGAGAATAGTCCTCCCTAGCACCTCCCAACCACCTTGGAATATAAATGAATGATTGAATAATCAACAAGATAGATAAATCGATTCTTACCACTTCTTCTCTATTTTGTAAATCTGGTCGGCTTCTAACTGTTCTGCAATTCTTCTCTTCCTATGTCTGCAATTCTGCTCTGCTTCAAGCTTGTTCTGCAATTCTGCTCTTGGTTCTCTCTCTTCAACATTTGTTACTCATCTCTGAGTTTTATCTCACACTACGCATACTATCACCTTCACTTTCTTACAGTTCAACTCATTTTTTCATACAGAGCAACCAACCATGCATTGTCTCTGTGTGTTCCTTTTATACCCAATTACCACTTCAGTTACACCTTGAATCTTCTTGGGCAAAAACTCCTTGGCGACTCAATCGCCAACCGATAAAGAATCATGAATCAGTTTTGCTAACTAAATCGTAACTGATTGATTAACTGTGAAATGCAATAGTAGCCCTCCGATCATGTTCAAATTCACCTGCACCATTGGATTGAATCCGTAGGGTCTTGCATTTTTTTCACCATTTCTCATTTCGACATTTCGACATTCCTGTGGTGAAGCTTAGCACCTCTAGCTTCTTCCTCTAGCTTCCATCGATGTGCCCAATGGCTGTGACCACGTTTTTATCCATAAAGACCTTTCACGATTTCGCATTTTGTGAATTTGGAGATGAGGCATCTCGACTCTCCAAGTCGCGATCCCTGAAACCGTGAAATGGAGCTTTTCTAGACTGACTCCTTCCCTTCTCGTGACTACCAATGGTGACCACAGGCTATGCCAAAAAGGCACTTCATATTTCGCGAGTTTATAAACTTCATTGAGTCTGATCGACGGTTGAAATATCCATAGATACGATGGTCCAGATATTATCGCGATCTCGCATCTCGCGAGTTTCCACACCATGCTCCAATATCTCCAAGTCAGCGAAATTCCAATCACTTACCACTTTTCCTATGATTTGATGGTCTAGATCTGATCTTGATTCAACGACTCAGATCATATCGAAATTTCGCAAGTCGCGATTTTGACATTCTTGTGGTGAATGTTCTTGATGCTTCCAACTACTGATCTGTGAAACTCCGAAATGGTGTGGGATCAACGGTCCCAATCAACCCTTGATATGACGGCTCAAATCATTTCACGATTTATTACTTCGCAATTTCAGGACTCCTGTGGTAGGAGTTCTTGACATCTCCATATCCCGATTTCCGAAACTTCGAAAGGGAGTCAGATCAACGGTCCACATAACCCCCTAAGATGGAGGGTTGACGGGATTTCAGTGTTTCACATTTCGTGATTGCGGGACTAATGTGGTCAGAGTTCTTGATATCTCCATCTCCCAATTTCTTGACATCACACATGGATATGTCACTCTGATTCATGACTTACATGTGCCTGAAATGTTGAATCAGCTTGACACTTCTCATTTCCTAGTTGTTCCATGTGTTCTTAGTTGATGTGGTTTGCGGACGTGTCTATTTCGGGATTTCGCATTTCGGCACTTCGGGACTCCTAATGTTGAGAGCCTCTGACTTCTCCATCTCTCGATTTATGAAATCCCTATAGCCAAAACTCTGAAATGGAGTATCAAAATTTACGAGCCTTCATCATGCCTAATCAATGGTTCAAATCAATCCTCGATCTGATGGCTGAGTATATTTCGCGATTTCGCAAATCGCGAGTTCGGGACTCCTGTTGTAATGATCCTTGACATTACTATCTCCTGATATCCAAAATCCTGATTGACAAAACTTCGAAATGGAGTATCAAACTTTACGGGCCTTCTCCATGCCTGATCAATGGTTCAAATCAATCCTTGATTTGATGGCTGAGGATATTTCCCGATTTTTCATATCGCAAGTTCAAGACTCCTGTTGTAATGATCCTTGACATTTCTATCTCCCGATATCCGAAATCTTGATAGCCAAAACTCCAAAATGGAGTTTGACCAACACTTTGACCTTGTCATTCAATCATTGTTGCGTTGCTAGTCTTCCTGAACTTATCTTCTGTTCATGTTTTTCCATCGAAGACATAAATGACAGGAATACTCTGATCTTGCCATTAATGAAAAGAATACTCTGCCTGTTAAACATGCTAACCATCATCCTCTACCTTCTGTCTGAAAGCATGCCAACAATCTCCCCCTTTTGCATTGATGGAAACCCCGTCATGTAACTACACCACTGAAACATCTTAAAATCATGAAAAACATGCAACTATACCACTGTGACAATGCCACTGTAACATCTACTCTGATCTTGAAATCATCACACTTTCTCCCCCTTTGACATCAATGTCAAAGAAATAACATTCTCCCCCTGAGCTGTTGCAGTACATACTCCCCCTATCAACTATGAGCATTTGGTAAATACACCATATATTCAATAAGTACTCCCCCTGAAAAGGTGAATAGATTAGACACAAGAAATTATAACCCCCAATTTGTGACGAAGATATCCAAAAGGGGTTGCAGCTAACGGTTTAGTAAAGATATCAACAATCTGTTCTGTAGAAGGAATATAATTCAGCTGAACAATTTTGTTTGTAACTTGTTCTCTGAGAAAATGGTACTTTATTGGAATATGCTTAGTCTTGTAATGAAGAACATGATTTTTAGAGACAGTAATGGCACTGGTGTTATCACAGTGAATTGGAATGGGTTTAATGTAAGTCACCTTCAAATCTGCAAGAGTTTGAATCATCCACAAAATTTGTGTGCAGCAAGTAGCAGCAGCAATGCATTCTGCCTTTGTAGTTGACAATGAAATGGATCCTTGTTTTTTGCTAAGCCATGCTACTAATGAGTCACCCAGAAATAATGCTCCTCCACTCATGCTTTTTCTCTCATCAACATAGTTTGCCCAATCTGCATTTGAATAAGCAGTTAACTGGAAATTCTGATTTCTGGGATACCACAGACCATAAGTCATTGTTCCCTTCAAGTATTTCAATATCCTTTTGACATCTACCAAATGACTTTGTTTAGGACCATACCGATAATGACCTACCATTCCAACAACTTGCATTATATCAGGACGAGATGCTGTGATGTACAGAAGACTGCCTATCATAGAGCGATATGTCCTTTGATCAACATCCGGTGAAACATCAATTTTACTAAGATTGCAACCAGCCACCATAGGTGTGCTAACTAGAGAGGAATCTTCCATCTGAAATTTCTTCAACATCTCTTTCAAATATTTTTCTTGAGAAATAAAAATTCTTGCAGAACTCTATTTTACTTATAAGCCAAGAAAATATGACAGTTCTCCTATCATGGACATCTCAAATTCTGTTTGCATAGAGTTAGCAAACCACTAGACAAATGATTCATTAGTGAACCCAAAAATAATATCTTCTACATAAACCAAAACAACTAATAAATTATCACCTTCAGACTTAATGTAAAGGTTGTTGTCAACAGTACCTTTCTTGAATCCTTTATCTTGTAAAAATTTGTCTAGTCTATAATACCAAGCTCGTGGTGCTTGTTTTAGTCCATATAAGGCCTTCTTCAGCTTGAAAACATTATTAGGATTATCTGTCAATGAGAATCCTTCAAGTTCCTCCATATATACTTCTTCCTCTAGATCTCCATTAAGAAATGATGACTTAACATCCATCTGATAAACTTTAAAGTTGTTATGACATGAGTAAGCAAGAAACATTCTAATAGCTTCCAATCTTTCCACTGGTGCAAAAGTTTCATCAAAGTCCCAACCTTCAACTTGTGCATACCCTTTACAGACCAATCTGGATTTATTTCTAACAACTTCCCCTTTTTCATTCATTTTATTCTTGAACACCCATTTGGAACCTATTACATTTTTATCTTCAGGTCTAGGGACAAGTTCCCAAGTATTTTTCTTCTCAATCTGATCAAGCTATTCATTCATTTCTCTAATCCAATCATCATCTTGGATAGCTTCCTCAAAATTTTTAGGTTCAGTAATAGACAAAAAGGCAACATGAGATTGTTTTGAGTCTTTAATCAATTTCCTTCTTGTCTGAACTCCCTTATTTATATATCCAATTATCTGATTTTCAGGATGATTCTTTCTAATAATTCTGAGAGGTGATTTTGCTTCTTTCTGTTGATTTGTGTCAGTCTGAGTATTTGTATCTTCATTTGATTCAGATTCTTCCTTTTCTGATCCTAGGACCTATTCATCTTCATCTTCAACTATATCTTTTGTTCTTGGTTCAACACTGCTTACATTTCTGACTAGGATTTCTTCATCAACTTTTATGTCTATACAATCAACTAGTTTATGTAGTCTCTTATTGTAGCATTTGTACCCTTTATTATTTGTAGCATAACCCAAAAATATACCTTCATCATCCCGGTCATCATATTTGTCAATATTTTCATCATTGTTCTTGATATAACATTTACTCCCAAAAACTTTAAAATGCTTGATCGAAGCAGGTCTTCCAAACCATAGTTCATAAGGGGTCTTGTCACTGTGTGGCCTGAGATGAGCTTTGTTAAGGATATGAACAGTTGTATGAATTGATTCCACCCAATAAGTATGAGGTATGTTCCTTTCATTCATCATTGATCTTGCCATTTGCTGTACTGATCTATTCTGCCTCTCAACAACTCCATTTTACTGTGGAGTCCTTGGAATTGTGTACTCTCTTTTGATCCCATGTTTATCATAGAACTCTTTGAAGTTCCATGAACTAAACTCTCCTCCTCTATCAGACCTTACTGCCTTTAATCGTTTTCCTGTTTGATTCTCAGTCAAAGCCTTAAACACTTTGAATTTTTCAAATGCTTCAGATTTTTCCTTTAAAAACGCAACCCATGTTAGTTTAGAATAATCATCAATAATCAACATAAAATAGTTTTCTTTACATGTACCTTCTTTTCTTGATGGTCCACATAAATCCATATGTATTAACTGTAGAGCTTTTTCAGATGAGGGAAAGTTTTAAGATTTGAACTGAGTGTGTGTAAGATTTCCTATCTGGCAGGGTTTACAAACATAGTCGTATGGCTTTGATATCTTCGAAAGATCCTTTACTGCCCCATTGTTTCTGAGCTTGATTATATGATAAAAATTTAGGTGTCCAAGTCTCCTACTCCACAACCAACTTTCATCATACTTGCTTAAGTGACATTCTTCTTTTTCTTCTTTTAACACATAGACATTATTTTATGTTCTTATCCCTTTTGCAATCAGTTGTCCTGAATTCAAAGCCTTTATTTTACAGTCTTTAGAAGTAAAAACAACTTCACATCCTTTGTCACAAACTTGACTGACACTTAGCATATTATGTTTCAGACCATCTACAAACAACACATCTTGAGCTTTTCCTTTGCCATTACTCAGGCTTACCATTCCTTTACCTTTTATTTTTCTTGGTGCATCATTTCCAAAAGTTACATTCCCTGATTTGTTTTCACTTAAAGTTAGAAGCTTACTTTTGTTTCCAGTCATATGCTTGGAACATCCACTATCAATATACCAGGGATTCTTTTGTTTTTGGGTTGATAATACTAGTCCACACTTGTCATCTACTTTCTTCTTCCAAACCTTGACATTTTCAACAGTGGGAATGAAGTCTGGATTGTAATTACTTATGTGACAGTCTGCAGCTTTATGTCCATAATTATGACAGTTGTAACATTCTGGTTCACTGAATAATAGATCATAACGATTGTTATGCTCATAACTATTGTTGTGTTTCACCTGTTTCCTTCTCCCAGTTATCACATGATTCATAGTCTGTGATTGTTTGTTGCTTTGTTGTCTCAATCTTTATTGTGGAAGATAGTTATTCGTTGAATATCTTGATTGTTCATATCTAAATCTTAAAGAAACGTTTATATCTTTGTGACCAAAATTAGAGAAGAAAAAACAATAACCATAGAAAAAACCTTTGTACCTTGAAAAAATCTGTCTTCTTTTAGGAGGTTGATTTCTTTCATGCCAATAATCTTTCTGATCTACAAATTTAGTTATGGTACTTTTTCTTTCATTCCTTATTGGTGGTTGACTTTTTTTTTT
>JZKD02S0338305.1:278795-311591 GCA_000966675.3 Picea glauca | reverse complement strand
TTCTCCTTCTAGAAAATTCGAGAAACCGTACGTTTTTCCCACGTGCTGGAATGTCCGCACCCTGGCTATATAGCAACCTGCGGACTGTTCGCACCCTGTCTATATAGCAACCTACATGAATTTTTCATTCCCTCACCCTGCCTATATAGCAACCTGCGGGAATTTGTCATTCCCGCACCCTGCCTATATAGCAACCTGCGGACATTTCTTTTTATAAGGTTAAATTACATAGGAAAATGTAACTTTTTTCCTCAAGAAAAGTTCTTCTTCCTTCTCTCTTCAGGAACTCAGGCCACTGTGACCCCTCTAAAGGCAATAGATAGGTTTACATCATTAACGATCATAGGGATGACGAAAATAATGTGTAACAGTCCCTTGCACCACCCTGCCACCCTGGTTTCTCTTACTGCAACCAGAAGGAAGCTACAACTCCCTTTGTTCAAGCACCCACTTGAACCTCTGAGGACAATAGTCCTCCCTAGCACCTCCCAACCACCCTAGAATATAAATGAATGATTGAATAATCAATAAGACAGATAAATTGATTCTTATAACTTCTTCTCTGTTTTGTAAATCTGGTCTGCTTCTAACTATTATGCAATTCTTCTCTTCCTCTGTCTACAATTCTACTCTGCTTCAAGCTTGTTCTGCAATTTTTCTCTTGCTTCTGTCTCTTCAATATTTGTTACTCATCTATGAGTTTTATCTCACACTGCACATACTCTCACCTTCAATTTCTTACAGTTCAAATCATTTTTTCATACAGAGAAACCAACCATGCATTGTCTCTGTGTGTTCCTTTTATACCCAATTACCACTTCAGTTACACCTCGAATCTTCTTGGGCAAAAACACCTTGGCGACTGAATCGCCAACCGATCAAGAATCATGAATCAATTTTTCTAACTGAATCGTAACTGATTGATTAACTATGAAATGAAACAGTAGCCCTCTGATCATATTCAAATTCACCTGCACCATTGGATTGAATCCGTAGGGTCTTGCATTTATTTCACCATTTCGCATTTCGACATTCCTATCATGAATATTAGCACCTCTAGCTTCTTTCTCCATCTTCCATCGATGTGCCCAATGGCTGTGACCATGTGCTTATCCATAAATCTCTTTCGCTATTTCTCATTTCGTGAATCTGGAGATGAGGCATCTCGACTCTCTAAGTCACGATCCTCGAAACCCCGAAATGGAGCTTTTCTAGACTGACTCCTTCCCTTCTTGTGACCACCGGCAATGAACACAGACTGTGCCAAAAAGGCGCTTCATATTTCATGAGTTTATAAACATCATTGAGTCTGATCAATGGTTGAAATCTCCATATATCTGATGGTCTAGATATTATCACGATCTCCCATCTCACTAGTTTCCACACCATTCTCCATTGACTCCAAGTTAGCGAAATTCCAATCGCTTTCCGCTTGTTATATGATTTGACGATCTAGATCTGATGTTGATTTAATGGTTTAGATCATATCACGATTTCGCAAGTCCCAATTTCGGCATTCCTGTGGTGAATGTTTTTGACGCTTCCAACTACCAATCCACGAAACTCTGAAATGATGTGGGATCAACGGTCCCAATCAACCCTTGATCTAACGGCTCAGATCATTTTTCACTTCACGATTTCGGGTCTCCTGTGGTAGGAGTTCTTGACATCTCCATCTCCCAATTTCTAAAATTCTGAAAGGGAGTCGGATCAATGGTCCAAATAACCCCCTGAGATGGATGGTTGATGGGATTTTGACGTTTCACATTTCACAATTTCGGGACTCCTGTGGTCGGAGTTCTTGACATCTTCATCTCCCAATTTATGAAACTTTGAAGTGATGTAAACCTGTTGACGTTACACGTGGATTGACATGTGTCGAATAACTACCACCTGTCACTCTGATTCGTGACTTACATGTGCCTGAAATGTTGAATAAGCTTGACACTTGTCATTTCCTGGTTGTGCCACGTGTTCTTAGCTGATGTGGTTTGCTGACATGTCTATTTTGGGATTTCACATTTCGATACTTCGAGACTCCTAATGTTGAGAGTCTCTGACTTCTCCATCTCTCGATTTCCAAAATCCCTATAGCCAAAACTCTGAAATGGAGTATCAAACTTTAAGGGCCTTCATCATGCTTGATCAATGGTTCAAATCAATCCTCGATCTGACGGCTGAGGATATTTCATGATTTCACATATTACGTGTTCGAGACTTATGTTGTAATGATCCTTGACATTTCTATCTCCCGATATCCAAAATCCTGATTGCCAAAACTTCGAAATGGAGCATAAAACTTTACGGGCCTTCGTCATGCCTGATCAACGGTTCAAATCAATCTTGGATCTGATGGCTGAGGATATTTCGCAATTTCGCATATCGCGTGTTCAAGACTCCTATTGTAATGATTGACATTTCTATCTCCCGATATCCGAAATCTTGATAGCCAAAACTCCAAAATGGAGTTTGACCAACACTTTGATCTTGTCATCCGATCATTGTTGCGCTGTTGGTCTTCCTGAACTTATCTTTTGTTCCTATTTTTCCATCGAAGCCATAAATGACATGAATACTATGATCTTGCCATTAATGACAAGAATACTCTGCATTTTAAACATTCCAACCATCATCCTATGCCTTTTGTTTGAAAACATGCCAACAATCTCCCCCTTTGGCATTGATGGACACCCCATGATGTAACTACACCACTGAAACATCTTAAAATCATGAAAAACATGCAACTATACCACTGTGACAATGCCACTGTAACATATACTCTGATCTTGAAATCATCACACTTTCTCCCCCTTTGACATCAATGTCAAAGAAATAACATGCTCCCCCTGAGCTGTTGCAGTACATACTCCCCCTGACCAGGTGAACAGATTAGACACAAGAAATGATAACCCCCAAGTTTTGACGAAGATATCCAAAAGGGGTTGCAGCTAACAATTTAGTAAAGATATTAACAATATGTTCTGTAGAAGGAATATAATTCAACTGAACAATTTTGTTTATAACTTGTTCCTTGAGAAAATGGTACTTTATTGGAATATGCTTAGTATTGGAATGAATATAAATATTTTTAGAGACACTAATAGCACTGGTGTTATCAAAGTGAATTGGAATGGGTTTAGTGTAAGTCACCTTCAAATCTGCAAGAGTTTGAATCATCCACAAAATTTGTGTGTAGCAAGTAGCAACAACAATGTATTCTACCTCTATAGTTGACAATGAACCGGATCCTTTTTTTTTTCTAAGCCATGCTACTAATGAGTCACCCAGAAAGAATGCTCCTCCAGTGGTGCTTTTTCTCTCATCAACACAGTTTGCCCAATCTGCATCTGAATAAGCAGTTAACTGGAAATTATGATTTCTTGGATACCACAGACCATAAGTCATTGTTCCCTTCAAGTATTTGAATATCCTTTTGACATCTACCAAATGAATTTGTTTAGGAGAATACTGATAACGACCTACCATTCCATAGCTTGCATTATATCAGGACGAGATGTTGTGATATACAGAAGACTGCCTATCATAGAGCGATATGTACTTCGATCAACATCCGGTGAAACATCATTTTTTCTGAGCTTGGAACCAACCACCATAGGTGTGCTAACTGGAGAGGAATATTCCATCTGAAATTTCTTCAACATCTCTTTATAATAATTTTCTTGAGAAATAAAAATTCCTGCAGAACTCTGTTTTACTTGTAAGCCAAGAAAATATGACAGTTCTCCTATCATGGACATCTCAAATTCTATTTTCATAGAGTTAGCAAACCACTGGACAGATGGTTCATTAGTGCACCCAAAAATAATATCATCTACAAACCAAAACAACTAATAAATTATCACCTTTAGACTTAATGTAAAGGTTGTTGTCAATAGTACCTTTCTTGAATCCTTTATCTTGTAAAAATTTGTCTAGTCTATAATACCAAGCTTGTGGTGCTTGTTTCAATCCATATAAGGCCTTCTTCATCTTGCAAACATTATTAGGATTATCTGTCAATGAGAGTCCTTCAGGTTGTTCCATATATACTTCTTCCTCTAGATCTCCATTAACAAATGTTGACTAAACATCCATCTGATAAACTTTAAAGTTCTTATGACACGAATAAGGAAGAAACATTTTGATAGCTTCCAATATTGCTACTGGTGAAAAAGTTTGATCAAAGTCCTTACCTTCAACTTGTTCATACCCTTTACAGACCAATCTGGATTTATTTCTAACAACTTGTCCTTTTTCATTCATTTTATTATTGAACACCCATTTGGAACCTATTACATTTTTATCTTCAGGTCTAGGGACAAGTTCCCAAGTATTGTTCTTCTCAATATAATCAAGCTCTTCATTCATTTCTCTAATCCAATCATCATCCTGGCTAGCTTCCTCAAAATTTTCAGGTTCATTCATAGATAAAAAGGCAACATGAGATTGTTCTGAGTCTTTAATCAATTTCCTTCTTGTCTAAACTCCTTTATTTATATCTCCAATTATCTGATTTTCAGGATGATTCTTTCTAATAATTCTGAGAGGTGATTTTGCTTCTTTATGTTGATTTGTGTCAGTTTGAGTATTCGTATCTTCATTTGATTCAGATTCTTCCTTTTCTCATCCTAGAACTTGTTCATCTTCATCTTCAACTATGTATTTTGTTCTTGGTTCAACACTGCTTACATTACTGACTGGGATTTCTTCATCAACTTTTATGTCTATACAATCAATTAGTTTATGCAGTCTCTTATTGTAGCATCTGTACCCTTTATTATTTGTAGCATAACCCAAAAAGATACCTTCATCAGCCTGGTCATCATATTTGCTAATATTTTCATCATTGTTCTTGATATAACTTTTACTCCCAAAAACTTTAAAATGCTTGATCGAAGCAGGTCTTCCAAACCATAGTTCATAAGGGGTCTTGTCACTGTGTGGCATGAGATGAGCTCTGTTAAGGATATGAATAGTTGTATGAATTGCTTCCACCCAATAAGTCTGAGGTATGCTCCTTTCATTCATCATTGATCTTGCCATTTGTTGTATTGATCTATTCTGCCTCTCAACTACTCCATTTTGTTATTGAGTCCTTGGAATTGTGTACTCTCTTTTGATCCCATGTTTATCATGGAACTCTTTGAAGTTCCATGAACTAAACTCTCCTCCTCTATCAGACCTTACTGCCTTTAATATTTTTCCTGTTTGATTCTCAGTGAGAGCCTAAAACACTTTGAATTTTTCAAATGCTTCAGATTTTTCCTTTAAAAAGGCAACCCATGTTAGTCTAGAATAATCATCAATAATCGACATAAAATAGTTTTCTTTACCTGTACCTTCTTTTCTTGATGGTCCACATAAATCCATATGTACTAATTGGAGAGGTTTTTCTGATGAGGGAAAGTTTTTAGATTTGAACTGAGTGTGAGTAAGCTTTCCTATCTGGCAGGGGTTACAAACAGAGTCGTATGGATTTGATATCTTTGGAAGATCCTTTACTACCCCATTGTTTCTAAGCTTGATTATATGATAAAAATTTAGGTGTCCAAGTCTCCTATGCCACATCCAACTTTCATCATACTTTCTTAAGTGACATTCTTCTTTTTCTTCTTTTAACACATAGACATTATTTTATGTTCTTATCCCTTTTGCAATCATTTGTCCTTAACTCAAAGCCTTTATTTTACAGTCTTTAGAAGTAAAAACAACTTCACATCCTTTGTGACAAACTTGACTGAAACTTAGTAGATTATGTTTCATACCATCTACAAACAACACATCTTGAGCTTTTCCTTTGCCATTACTCAGGCTTACCATTCCTTTACCTTTTATTTTTATTGGTGCATCATTTCCAAAAGTTACATTCCCTTATTTGTTTTCACTTAAAGTTAGAAACTTACTTTTGTCTTCAGTCATATGTTTGGAACATCCATTGTCAATATACAAGGGATTCTTTTGTTTTTGGGATGATAATACTAGTCCACACTTGTCATCTACTTTTTTCTTCCAAACCTTGACATTTTCAGTAGTGGGGATCAAGTCTGGATTGTAATTCCTTAAGTGACAGTCTGCATCTTTATGTCCATAATTATGACAGTTGTAACATTCTGCTTCACTGAATAATAGATCATAACGATTGTTATGCTCATAATTGTCGTTGTGTTTCACCTGTGTCCTTCTCCCAGTCATCACATGATTCATAGTCTATGATTGTTTGTTGTTTGGTTGTCTCAATCTTTGTTGTGGAAGATAGTTATTCGTTGAATATCTTGATTGTTCATATCTAAATCTTAAAGAAAAGTTTATAGATTTGTGACCAAAATTAGAGAAGAAAAAACAATAACCATAGAAAAAACCTTTGTACCTTGAAAAAAATTGTCTTCTATGAGGAGGTCGATTTCTTTCATGCTGATAATCTTTCTGATCTACAAATTCAGTTCTGGTACTTTTTCTTTCATTCCTTCTTTGTGGATGACATTCTTTCTTTGTTTATGCAGAGTGACTATTGTCAATGTTTGAGGATTTGACAAACTTGATGGGTTATGTATTACTTGGATGATCACTACTTGATCCTTCTTCATATCCCAATCCATCTTTCAACTTTGGATTTCTTTGCTAATTTAGAATGGAGGTTAACCCTTCTAAGGCTTTAATACTTGGTAGATTTTGGTGATACAATCCCTTAAAATTCTCCATTTCTTTTCTGGTTTTTACAATCTCTTCTTCTAAGGCTTCACAACTAGATTTCTTCTCTTACAATTGTTGTTTTATTATGTCTTCTATTTTCTTTGCCTCTTCTAATTTCACTTTCAGCAGGGCAATGTCTTCATGAGGTTGTTTACTTTCTTTCTCGAACTGTATAAGAAATTGTTTTTACTTTCTGTTCTTAATTCTAAGTCTGTTAATTTCTTCCAGTGCACTGATCAGTTCTCCTTCCATATTAACCACAGCTTCTTCATCATTATCATCACTTCCTATGCTTTTATTATCATAATCCTCTTTGGCCTTAAGCATGAATTCATTTGCCTTATCATCACAGGAAGAGTCACTATCGGTGTCTTCTAAGGAATTGTCACTATTTGCAATCAAACTTTTCTTCTTATTATATTTCTTGTATTTGTACTTCTTTTCATCATCAGAGTTCTAGTCCTTTTTCTGATGAGGACACTTAGATTCAAAATGACCCATCTTACTACAGTTAAATCATTTGAAGGGAAACTTCCCATGATATTTTCTTGATCCTTTCTTTAACCTTCGCACAAATTTTGCCTCAGTATCATCTAATTATGAATCAGTATTCTTATCTGCTTTAAAAGATGTGTCTCTAGTACTGGATTTATCTTTGTTAATTCTCATTTCATATGCAATTAGAGTTTCTAGGAGTTGATCAATGGATAGAGTTTTAAGATCACTTACTTCTTCTATTGCAGAGACTTATGAATTAAATTTATCAAGCAGAGATCTTAAAATCTTCTGAACTAAAAATGGTTCTTCAATCTTCTCACCAAGACCCTTCATGGAATTTACAAGTTTTTCAACTCTTAAAAAATACTTGCTAATTGTTTCATTTTCATTCATCTTTAGTTGTTCAAATTTCAATCTGTATGTTTGAAGTTTGGCATCTTTTAGTTTCTCATTTCCTTCATAACTGCTAATAATTTTATCCCACATTGCTTTGGCATTTTCAAGATGCATCACCTTTACAAAATCATCTTCAGCAAGTCCATTCAAGATAGCATTCATTCCCTTAGAAATAAAACTAAACTCTAACTTATCGTCCTTAGAGGCTAGCACAATAGGCTTTGTATATCCAATCTCTACTACATCCCAAACATCATCACCCAAGGCCATTAAGTATGTTCTCATTCTAATCTTCCAGAAGGAAAAATTTGTTCCATCAAATAGAGGGGGCTTAGTGGCTAAAGTCCCTTCATGACTTGTCATGTTTAAGCTTACAAATCTACCTTTGAATAAAAGGAACCCACTCTTATACCAATTGTTGAAATTACTAAGACAACTGAGAGGGGGGTGAATCAGTTGTTATTGTGCTTAAACAATTTGAAGTCTCTTAATACATTCTTAATCTTTCTTCAAATGATCATCAACATTATACAACATATGGACAGTAAAAATAATGAGCATCAGTCACACATAAGATATACACAGAGACATATTCTCACGAGGAAACCCATAAAGGGAGAAAACCTCTTCTTCTTCGAAATGATAGGCAGCCTTTTAAGTTCTGTACATCATCTATAATTGAGCACCAGCTCAATGTGAGGCTACTACCTCTATTTTACAATCTTCAACTTGTTTGAGAGCACCGACTCTCTTGTTTCTCTAGCACCCACTAGAAGGAAGCACCAACTCCCCTAATGTTCCAGCACCAACTGGATGGAAGCACCAACTTCCAGTTACACAAGCTCCAACCTGTATAACAGAGAACACTTTTTCTCCCTTGCACCACCCTGCCACCCTGGTTTCTCTGACTGCAACCAGAAGGAATCTGTAACTCCCTATGTTCAAGTACCCACTTGAACCTCTAAGGACAACAGTCCTCCCTAGCACCTCCCAACCACCTTGGAATATAAATGAATGATTGAATAATCAACAAGACAGATAAATCGATTCTTACCACTTCTTCTATGTTTTGTAAATATGGTATGCTTCTAATTGTTCTGCAATTCTTCTCTTCCTCTATCTGCAATTTTGCTCTTCTTCAAGCTTGTTCTGCAATTCTTCTCTTGCTTTTGTCTCTTCAACATATCTTACTCATCTCTAAGTTTTATCTCACACTGCGCATACTGTCACCTTCACTTTGTTACAGTTCAAATCATTTTTTCATACAGAGCAACCAACCATGCACTGTCTCTATGTGTTCCTTTTATATCCAATTGCCACTTCAGTTACACCTCGAATCTTCTTGGAAAAAAACGCCTTGGCGACTGAATCGACAACCGATCAAGAATCATGAATCAGTTTTGCTAACTAAATCGTAATTGATTGATTAACTGTGAAATGCAATAGTATCCCTCCGATCATGTTCAAATTCACCTACACCATTGGATTGAATCCGTAGGGTCTTGCATTTATTTCACCATTTTGCATTTCGACATTCCTATGGTGAGGCTTAGCACCTCTAGCTTCTTCCTCCATCTTCCATCGATGTGCCCAATGGCTGTGACCACACGCTTATCCATAAAGCGCTTTCGCAATTTCGCATTTCATGAATCTGGAGATGAGGCATCTCGACTCTCCAAGTCGCGATCCCTGAAGCCCTGAAATGGAGATTTTATAGACTGACTCCTTCCCTTCTCGTGACCACTGGCGGTGACCACAGGCTGTTCCAAAAATGCGCTTCATATTTCATAAGTTTATAAACTTCATTGAGTCTGATCGACGGTTGAAATCTCCGTAGATCCGACGGTCCATATCTTATTGCGATCTTGCATCTCACGAGTTTCCACACCATGCTCTGTTGACTCCAAGTCAGTGAAATTCCAATCGCTTGCCACTTGTCCTATGATTCGACGGTCCAGATCTGATCTTGATTCAACTACTCAGATCATATCACGATTTTTCAAGTCGCGATTTCGACATTCCTGTGGTGAATTTTCTTGACACTTCCAACTACTGATCCACGAAACTCCAAAATGGCGTGGGATCAACAGTCCCAATCAACCCTTGATCTAACAGCTCAAATCATTTTGTGATTTTGCACTTCATGATTTTGGGACTCCTGTGGTAGGAGTTCTTGACATCTCCATCTGGCAATTTCTGAAACTCTGAAAGGGAGTCATATCAATGGTCCACATAACCCCCTGAGATGGATGGTTGATGGGATTTCGGCGTTTTTCATTTCACGATTTTGGGACTCTTTTGGTCGGAGTTCTTGAAATCTCCTTCTCCCAATTTCTGAAACTCTGAAGTGATGTAAACCTGCTGATGTCACACGTGGATTGACACATGTTAAATAAATGCCATGTGCCACTCTGATTCATGAATTACATGTGCCTGAAATGTTGAATCAGCTTGAGACTTGCCATTGCCTAGTTGTGCCACGTGTTCTTAGATAACGTGGTTTGTTGATGTGTCTGTTTAGGGATTTTTCATTTTGGCACTTCGGGACTCCTAATGTTGAGAGTCTCTGACTTCTCCATCTCCCGATTTCTGAGATCCTAATAGCCAAAACTCTGAAATGGATTATCAAACTTTACGGGCCTTCGTCATGCCTAATCAATGGTTCAAATCAATCCTCGATCTGACGGCTGAGGATATTTCATGATTTCGCATATCGCGAGTTCAGGACTCCTATTGTAATGATCCTTGACATTTCTATCTCCCGATATCCGAAATCCCGATAGCCAAAACTCCAAAATGGAGTTTGACCAACACTTTGATCTTGTCATTCGATCATTGTTGCACTGTTGGTCTTCCTGAACTTATCTTCTGTTCATGTTTTTCCATCGAAGCCATAAATGACAGGAATACTCTGATCTTGCCATCAATGAAAAGAATACTCTATCTGTTAAACATGCCAACCATCATCCTTTGCCTTCTATCTAAAAACATGCCAACAAGGGGTACTTAAGCGGATGTGGCCTATGTAAATATATGATATAATCAAGCTATTTAGTGTGTAGTGGATGGTACCATTGAGAAAGAACATAAATGTATCTCTAGGCTCAACTCACTTTCTTCTTTTGTAGTTATTGTGATGTTTCCATGACTAACTGCTAATTAGACCTCCTTGTTACTCTTTGATAAAGACACTTGACTCACTTACTCAGGTTTATTGGAAAAACTATACAAGAGACCTCTATGGTTGATAGTTATGATATCACTTCCTTATATAGTGGTGAAGCGTTTCAAGAGCAACTTCTTTTGAATGCCTTAAAAAATGAGAATTCTTGCAAAAATATGGCTAATTACAGTAGGTCAATATTCATTTGATGCTTTAGTAGACAAAAAATTCAAGTGTAACAATGTTTGAAGAAATATACTTGAAACTGTGTACTCTCGGTAAAATAAATACTTACAGAAATATCTAGAATTGTCTTATTAACAAAATTCAAAAACTATTTACATATATACAGTAGGAAATTCAGAAAAAAAAATTCAAGAACAAGGGGGGACTTCCCCATATACTAATTCCAATGCCTTGTCAGTTGGCATGGCCTATAGAAAATCCCCTCTGGAAATGGGCTTATGATAAAATTTAAGTTGGTTTCCATTTACTACAAAGGAGACTTGTCCATCGTCAATTGTTTTAATTTTTACAGCTCCATTGTCATATACAGTGTCTACCTCGTAAGGGACCAACCAGTGGGTGGTAAGTTTTTCTTTGAAGGTGTTGAATCGGGAATCAAAGAACAGGGCCCAATCACCAAGATGGAAGTGCTTCTTCTTAATAAAATTGTCATGCCACTTGCTCCTCTAGTTTTTGACTAATATCGTCTGTTGGATGGCATCTTGCTTGATTTCACCCAACTCATTCAATTGTAGGGATCATTTCTTTTGAGCCTCATCCAGGTTCAATCCTAATTTTGCAGCAATACAGAAGGTACTTACTTGGAATTCTATAGGTAAAAGTACTTATTTCCCGTACACTAGCTCATAAGGGGTATGTCTAGTGGTATTTCTCCAGGTGGCCCAGTATGCCCACAAAGCCTCTGGGAGCCTATTAGCCCAATCCCGGTGATGTAATTGAACAATCTTGGTCAAGATGGGTTCTAGAACTTTGTTTGTGGATTCTACCTGACCATTGGCTTGTGGGTGGTATGAAGAAGATTTACGGTGTTTAATCCCATATTTCTCTGTCATCTCTTTCATCATCTTGGAAGTGAATTGAGTGCTTTGGTCGGTAACAATTTCATGAGGGACACCGAAGCAAGTAAAGATGTCTTCATAGATAAATTCGATAACATACTTCTCTATAGCCCTAAATAGGGCTTTTGCCTCTACCCATTTGGTGAGATAGTCCTTACAAACCAAAATATAGTTCTTCCTATGGGACATGGGTGAAATTGGTCCTACAAAGTTGAGGGACCATTTTTCGAAGGGTTCTATCATAACTTGGGCATGCAAAGGCATTTTTTCAGCTGATGTAGGCCTTCCCATCCTTTGGAAACTATCACAACTTCTCACATACTTGGCAACATCTTTGAAAATGCTAGGCCAATAGTAACCCGAATGTAACAACTTATATGTTATACATTTGTCAGAAAAATGACCACCACATGGTCCATCATGACAACTTCGTAGTATTTCAGGTACCTCGTCCTCTCGGACACATTTACAAATAATCAAATCAAGACCTGTGTGAAAAATATCATGACCAACCCAAGAGTAATTAACACTCTGTGTAATAATTTTCCGCTTTTCATGAGGTGACAAATGAGACGATAACTTCCTAGTAGCCAGATAGTTTTCCATATCCGCAAACCATGGGGTATTGATAGAGAGAGAAAAAAGATGCTCATCTGGAAAACTATCATCTACAAGGATATCATCATCCTCATTTTTTATTCGGGAAAGAAAGTTAGCTACTACATTATCCTTTCCAGGTCAGTCAAGCATAATGATATTAAATTCTTTCAATAACAAGAGCCACCTAGTCACTTGGCCATTAGTTATAGGTTTTTTCATGAGGAATCTAATGGTGAAATTATTAGTGTGTACAAATGCATCATAACCTGTAATGTAATGACAAAACTTGTTAATAGCATGAAAAACTGCCAATAATTCCTTCTCGGTGACTGTGTAGTTCAACTCGGCAGGGGACAAGTTCTTGCTCACAAAATAAATGGCATAGGACTGCTGGTACTCTTTCTTCCCTAATACCCCTCCTATTGCAGTGTCAGAGGCATCGGTGAATATATGAAATGGGAGAGTCCAATTGGGCCCTCTAAGAATTGGTGCCATAGACAACTTGGCTTTCAGGGTTTTGAAGGTAGATTAACACTGCTCAGTCAAAACAAAATCAACATCTTTTATTAGTAATCCAAACATATGTGCAACAATCTTTGTAAAATTTTCAATAAACCTCTGGTAATATCTGGCATGTCCAAGAAATCTTCTCACCTATTTCTGAGTCTTGGGGGGTGGAAGTCTGACAATGACCTCGATCTTTGCAGGATCGACTTTTATCCCTTCAGATGAAACATGATGTACTAGAACCACTCCCTCAGTTAACAACATGTTGCATTTTTCATGACTTAGAGATAGGTTCATTTCCTAGCCTCTGATGAGAAATTTTTCTAAGTTGTCTAAGGTTTTTTGGTAAGTGTTACCATATATTGTGAATTCATCCATGTAGACCTCCACACAATCATGAATAAGATCGACAAATATCCCTAATATTTCTCGTTGAAATGTGGCGGGATCATTACACAATCCAAATGGTAATACCCTATAGGCATAGGTACCCCAAGGACAAGTAATGGTAGTCTTATCTTGGTCCTCAGGTGCTATAAGAATCTTATTGTACCCGCTGCACCCATCTAAAAAGGAAAAATACTTCTTTCCAGACAAGGTATCTAGAACTTGGTCAATGAAAGGGAGAGGAAATTAGTCTTTTAGATTGGCTTTGTTGAGTTCCTGAAAATCAACACAAATTCTCCATTTCCCGGTCACTTTGTTTGGAACCACTACAAGCGGGGATATCCACTTACTATCGGAGATGGGATAGATGAATCCAACATTTAACAACTTTTGGATCTCCTCCTTGACTATATCTTTAAGTGTTGGGTTCATCCTTCTCTGGGGTTTCCTAACAGGTGTTACTTCCCCCTGGGTGTATATGTGATGGATGAATGTGTCAGGGTGTATACCCTTCATATCAGTGTATTCCCAGGCAAATGCTCTTGATGGTTTTTTAAGGATATCTACTAATTGTTTATGTTGGTCTGCATCTAGCCCAAAATTTATATGTAAAACATTTCCTAGGCTAATCTCATAGGGAATAGTATAAGACATGGAAGACTCATCTATCTCGAAAACAAAATATGTTGAAGAAAAAATGGATGGATCCAATTGTTCTTGAAATTCTTCCCCAAACATGTACTCAAATTGGGGAAAAGACTGTGGAAAATCCACACATGTGATAGCAGAAATGAACTCGTTTTGCACATTTTCTGTTGTGTGCTCCTAAAGTGCCCATGCATGGTCACTTGGAAATACGAGTTCTTCCCAGTCCTCATTCTCGTATGTACATTCCAGCCACCATAGGTTCTCCATAATAGGTTGAGTTGGAGGGTAAATGGTGATCTTATGGATAGATAGACCATTCGAGATGGTCATTTATCCTTCTCTACAACCAATAAATGCATTGGCTGTGGCTAGCCAAGGTCTTCCAAAAATAACGAGATGGCCTTTGGCAGGATCATTTGAGTGAATAACAAGAAAGTCTATTGGGTACTCCCATGAGGCTAAAGTAACCACGATATCATCTAAAATTGCTTCAGGTATAACCCTAGTCTTATCTGCTAATTCCAAAATTGTTGGGGTAGGCCGAAGAAGAGGTTGTAACTGTAATTGTTCTAAGGTATTGGAGTTCATAACATTTATGGTTTCCCCCAGGTCTATGAGAGTGTTTCCATTGGAGACCTTATTAATGGTTATGGTCACTACGGGGTTTCCTGGGTTCCCATATTTTTCTAGTTTGGGCTACTTTGATATGTACTCAGAAAGTCCTCCTACCAAATGTACGGTAGGAGGGTCCTTTTTCTTCCTACCTAGATTCTTAATGTACAATTATTTGACTACTTTACTATAGATTGGAATGTCTTTAATGGCTTGAATAAGGGGAATCTTGACACAAATATTTTTCAATTCATTCAAAATGTCAAATTCCGATCGAGTGGTAGGTTTCTCGATTACCAATAGGTCTGGATAAGGAGGGACCTTCATTTGTGAAGGTTCATTTTTGGGAAGCTTGGGTTCTTGATTCTTTGGAATAATAACATCTTCCCACCTAGTGTAATATGTGGGTTGTTTGGTGGTTTCTTCTTATTCTTCTTCCTGGATGACTACTGAAGGTCTCTGCCTATCTAGAACTTTTCCCGATCTTAGTTGAATTTCGTGTAATGGAACATGAGTGATAACATAGGTCGGGAAAACCTACATCTCAACATTATGGAAAGGTTGAGGGGGCTTATTATTAGGATTTGGCACTGGTTGTGCCAGTAATAGTGTCAGTCTCGGGGAGCTTACATTTTGGTATTGTAGCAATTGTTGTTGTGGAATAGGAGGTAAAGGTGGTGGAACAAAACCTGGCAGAAGTTGTGGAGTGTTCAGTGGGAACTGAGGATAAGGATAGTTGGACATAGGGATAGGTGGAGCTTGAGGGTTTTCTTGATTGTGTCCTCCTCCCCATCCTTGAAGCCAAGGATGTTGGTATGGAGTAGACCAGTTTTTCTAGCCTGGTGGGTTCCACTATTGTTGTTGTTGATAATAGGGTGGAACTTGGGATTGTAGATATGGGTATGTGGGTTGGTTCCTAGCCTGCCATGGCCTCCTAGGTGCATAAGAAGACTCCCCAGAATCTCCACTCCTATAGATGGTTAATAATCCAGGAAAGGATGGACATTTCTCAGTTGAATGGTCTTCTGTACAGAAGCCACAAACTGAAATGTTATCTAATGGGAAATCCCTTGAGGAATGCTTCCTCCTGCATCTTGGGCAATATATGCTCATTGCTACATTTTCCTCCTCCTGTTTCTTTTTTATTTTCAGGGTGTCCAACTGGGAACCTATTTTGTTTAAGATGTTTATCTTGAATTTTTCTAAAAGGTTCCCTATCTCTACTCTTGTGATACCACCTGAACTAATTAGTTTTAAGATTCTATTATAAGGGTCCTGAACATTCTTTCTTGTTTTGGCTCTACTCCTTGAGTAATTTTTACACATTTCACATATCTCAGAAAATGGTTTATGGGAGATGTCACCTAATGCCATTAGGTTAAGAATCTCTAGATACTCTTCTGAGATTCCCTTAAGGAAAATATCCCTAATTGCATCCTCTAGGAGGTCATGGTATTTTGAATTCTAGAAGATATAACCAAATCTTTCCATATAATCTTCGAGGGTCTCCTCTTCTAACTGTTGGATTTTAAAGATATCATTATGAGACTCTTTGGTCTTGCAGTATTCTTGGTACTTCTTAAGAAATATGTCTTTCATGTCTTCCCAAGACCTAATACTGGATTCTCCCAACCCCATGAACGATCTTAGTGTAGAGTCTTTGAGGGTGGCAGGAAATAGTTTTAGTTTCTGGGCATCTTGTACGCAGTTGTAGCTCCTACACAAGATGTCAAATTCAAATAGGAAGGTGTCTGGATCTTCACTATTTTTACCATAAAAGGTAGGCAGTGCAAAGAGAGGAATATTCTCCATGTTTACATTTGGAGTGGTGTCCAAAATCGGAAATCCAAAGGTAGTTTTAGTTTGGTTTCCAGTTTCTTATTCCTCCCCATGTATTACATTGTTATGGTCTTCCTGATTATCCATACTGGCTTGGTTTCCAAAAAGAGAGTACCTAGGTGGTTTTATCTTTGAAGAGAACAAGGTTTCCCTTTGATGGAAATGTCTTCCTACGGATTGGATGTCTGGGACTCTACTCGAGTCGGTTGATACTATTGGTGACAAAGTTTCTGTGTCAATTCAAGAGATAATTACATTGGCTGAACTACCAAACATAAGATTCACCTGTTCAGGGTCTATGATGTCCTCAAAATTAGGATCTCCTGGTGGTGGTGTAAAAGAAAAGGTTGTATTGTTTGGTGTTGTGGAAGACTCAAGTGGTCTTGCCTCCTGTCCTAGTATGATTGATGCTTCGATTTTTGGTTCTATAGTGTTCCATGTGTTAGTCTTCTCAAAGACTATTTTATCGCTTTGGGTCGAGCTAGCTCCTTTTTTTGGGTATCGGTCTGCAGATTTTATAAGTGGAACGTACCTTCCCCCAAAAATATCAGAGGGAACCTTGGTTAAAAGGTTTGATTTAGATTTAATGTATCTCCCTTTTGGGTCTCTAGGCCTATTCATGAAAGAAAGCAAAAACAAAAGAAAAATCTACCATTTGGTTTCTAGGTCTATTCATGAAAAAAAACAAAAACAAAAACTACCATTGGGTTTGGGGGAGCCTGCAATAGTAGATGCGCAGGTTCTTACCTCTTGTCTTAATGTTCCCCCGCCACCAATCTAATTCTAAGGTCTAATAATGATCTATTTCCTAACTACTTATTACCTTGAGACAACTCCCTGACAACGACACCAAAAATGGTGGGTGTTGTATATGCACTAAAAACACAGTAAAAACCCTCAATTAAATTGTCAACCTGGGGTAAGTAAACTTAGAGTTGTATAAAAATATATGCCAAAGGTAGAAGGGCTAGTAGTAGTACAGTCTAACTAGGGAGGCATCTATCTAAGGCTAATCTACTCAAGCAAACCTATCTAATGAACAAACCCTATTAATAAACTTTAAACTAGGTAACCTAAGTACTTTTGGACCAAGGATCGATGGATAGTTCTAAGAAAACAAGTTAAAACCCTATTTGAAGCAAACTAGTTCATAAAAATAAGCAAAAGAAACTATTAATAATAATAATAAGCAAATGATAAAAGAAAACTACTTTAACATGCCAACCTAAATTCAATGAGTAACTACCCCATGAAAGAAAATAAGTAAACAAGCCAACAACTATTCTATTGAAGCAAGTAAACAAGTAAAAAAAAGTCAACTAACTAACCTATTAAAGAAAGTAAACAAGTAAACAAAACAACTAGCTAACCTATTAAAGAAAATAAACAACTAGCTACTTTAAGACAACTTCTACTAGAAGCAATCTAATAAAAACTTCTCATTGAACGACTATCTAGCCTAAGAGGCAAGTGGACTATATTCTTAAAACTTCGAAGCTATTTCTAATTCATGAAAATAAATCTATTTAATTGGAAGCAAGAAGGACTAATAACTAACCTTTGATCTATGATAAGCAAACTTCTCTCTAACCTATCAAAGAAAAAGACCATCTATCCTACAACATCAATAAAACTATATTCTGAACTATGAAAGCAAGAAACTATCTTTAATCTATGAAAAACTCAAATATAGTGTTGGTGGTTGTGTGAATGTCTCTGGTGTCGTATGATATCTTGATGGCACTTGACAACAAAGGATAATTCAAGCAATATAATCTCAACATTGATCTTAATAGCAAAGTGAAAGGTATGGATTAAACAATCTAATGAGAATTTATCCATTACTGAAATTCGTCAGTTACCCTACATATTCATTTATTAACCATCAACAATATAGCGAAATCATGATTGTACTTCTACACTATGGAAGAAAAATTCATACTTAAACTCAATCATTAACTAAGAAATACAATTGCAATCTAATTCTAGGAAGAGAATTATATAAAATGAAACTATGCTATATCTATTCTAGCAATTCAAACTACAATAAGAAAATGCTTAAGAACATAAATTAAGACATGGCATTTAAAAAGTAAACTACCAAATTTGTTAGCCAACAACTAAGTAAGCACGATCTATGTAAAATGAAATAAGCAATATATGATTAAAGACTGAGATTAATCCTACCCATCCATCAAATCCTTGTTAAAGAAAACTCAAATTAAAACTTTGTTCTTACTCTATTTAAAACTCTGTTTTAAAGTTGATTCTAAAATCATAAATAAAGACATAATCTAATATCTAATTTCACATGGGGTTAGTCTAGGGATTTGCAAATTTGTTCCTAACTACAAGATCAATGCATGCTAACACAATCTGTCATACTAACCTGCAAAAGAGAATCAAAGGAATTAAATTATAACAACAAACTAATTAACAAAATGATAATGCATGTACATAAAATAAAAAGAACAACTAAATTATTAAATGCATAAACAACATCAAGAATAGTTACCAGACTGTTGGTGGGCCCCCAAGAAAGTCGTGGTTACTTCCCAAAAGCACACCACGAACTCAACAGGTCGATTTCATCATAAAAACTCAAAAATGCAGTTCTTATATAATATGGCAATGTAAAATAGCAAAACAGAGTAAAATCGTATTTTTGTCTATCACACTTATGCTTCTACTACTTAGCAATTATCTGACCACCTCGGTGGTATTTATAATGTTTACAGACCAAGTGGTCGACCACAGGAGGGTCGAACCACTTCTAAATTCAACAATTTACATTAAATGATGCCCTAACTGTTAAAATCGAGCGGGCTAATAATCGCCCTGTTGAACAACCAAAACTGAGTTGTCAAAATTTCAATAGCTGGAGGGGGCAAGCATGAAAAAAACCCACATTCCCGATTCGTCCACCACTGGCCACCAATACCATAACCGCCAAGTCACCCTCCATTTTTGTGCAAGACAGAGTGTTGGACGGAGTGCCGAATTGGGTACCGGAACAAATGTTGGAAGAAGTGTCAGACTGAGTGTCAGAAGGAGAAATGTGGTGCATTTTTTCCCTATAACACCAGGAAAACATGAATTAGATCTTTGGGATCATAAAACGTGATGAATTATACTCAATATTGACATCAAACACGAATCATACATACCTGGTGGAGATCATACCGTTTTAACATAAAATTCTTCAAAAAGCTCCTTCAAAACATGAAAAACACATATGTATATTCAGAAAAAGTGTCTAATAACCGTCATAAAATTGATCATATCTCGGGACCAACACATATTATGGTTGAAACTCGGTGAAATGGATAAATAACTCGATCTATCATAAGGCCCTTCTAATTAAAATAAGTTTCTTTTGCAAAATAATTATTTCAACAAATTCTGGTACACAACTTGACCTTGATAGCATTAAATATACATAAAATTTCATTTAAATATTTATTTGCCTTACTATTCAAGTTAGGTGAAAGGGGTAGGTAGTTTAAAAACTAAATTTGATTGGTATATAAAATAGGATTAATACTATCGAAATTGCTTTATAATTCTATTCTATTTAACGTAAATCAGATTAGAAAGTGACAAGAATAAACTTGAGAAGTGACTTTAGAGACGACGTGTATAGGATACTTATGTGCACACAATTGCACACATTGAGAACCTATATACCTGAATTATTAAAGGCAAGCTAAAGAATGGGGATATTAGCCTTTACTATCAAAATTACTAAAATCGTTGTCAATTCTATACACCTAAACACACTGTCATCCACCTATAAATCATGTTGTTATTCACATGAAAATGCACTATCATTCACAACAACAACTGATAAAACGCAGTCAACAAATGATGACCAAACTCACTGTCTATTAAACATAAGTGAGATTATTGTCTATTAAATAAAACTTGTTGTTTTTTAGTTAAATTCGTTGTCATCTAATTATAAAGGTGTTGACTAAAACAATTACATTTGTTGTTTAATAATATCTCTATCTAATAAGATCTTTGTCTATTAAAATCGTTGTCTAAAAAAATATACAGGATGAAAACGTAGTGAACCACATCAGTGATCACCCGGTTGTCACTCCCACAATCAATGTCTACGGTCATCAATCCATCTTTCTATTGGTCAACATTCCACTGGCTAACAATATTATTGCTATCATTTATTAAATACCTGATATGGCTGTCGGTTAAAAATATTAAATACGTATGATTAGCTATACCATACCTATCATTAAATCACTACACCATACATCTAGATTCGTTGTCAATTAGTATTGCTATCAACAATATTATTTTTTTGTCCAGTATGTTGTTGCTAAGGAAATTACTGCCATACAAATATTAAATCACTGGGTGCATATCATTCACGGTCAACAATAATTAGTTAATTAACAATATAAAGGAAACTGCCAAGTTAAGATATTATGGCTATCCATTTCAAAGAATCCGCAGAGTTAAAAACATGATAATTGCGGAGTGAAAGGCAAAATTTGTTGTGTAGAAGGATGAAATTGTTATCCATTAATGAATCTATTTCTAACCACTACACAGTCTAATAAATGTAAAAATAAAGACACACTCTGAAGATGTTGCATAAAAACTTTGTTGTTCTTTAATTCATTAGATAATCACATTGTCCTTCAAATTTATATATTAAATTTGTAGTGTATCTTTGTGTATAATAAATTTGCTAAGGGAGATATAAAATCGCTGAACCACATATTAAGACATTGTCGAAGTCATAAAATGCAGTCAAAATGTAGGTAACAGGAAGAGTGAAAAAAGGGTAAATATGGCACAATAGATGAAATCGCAGGGTGACTAAATGCTAAGAAATGTGGACCATTGCCCAACACACAGTAGACACGCAGGTATTCAAGTAAAAAAAATCGCAGTGATTGGTATCGTTGTCCAAATGCAGAGAAAAATAAGGGTAATAAAACACAATCCAAGGTGGACCAAATGCAGAGAAAAAGGATATAAGTATAACTGTAAGATTCGATGAGTGTATAGGTGAAACATAGAGAAAATGAAGGTAATAAATCGCAGAGTTAAATATGTTGAAATGGAGTATAAAATATGCTGAGGCGCAATCTAAATATATGCTGAAAACATAGCCTATGTAGGCTGATATTTTACCAATCAAGAGTTGGGAACTATCATTAAAATCACAGAGAATAAAATACCATCCAAAAACGCAGAGGTGATATAAAAATGTAGAGGGTATTGAGTTGATCATAGAGAGAAAAGATAAACAACATGCATAGGTATTCAATCGCAAGAAGGCGCAAGACAATCATTCAACCAGGAACAACCAACAGGGTTAGACAATTGGGCAAAATTATCCTTCGCTCATCATCCATGCACAGAAAAGAAGGGCATTAGAATATATAGGTCTATAAACACCGAAGTGACGATCGTCGATTCGACTCCTGGCCGACTGCTTAGGCATGGAATGATGATCAGGGGATAAGGACGGAAGATAAAGAACAATCTCTTCATAATAACCAATAAAACAAAACAGAACAATCGTAGCAATCAAGGATCGGGCTGCCAAGGGAATCAATTCAAATGCAACAAGCATAAAGCTATGATGACTTTAAGTTCTTGATTAAAAACACTGAGTAAAATACATTTATTTACACAATAGAAGTACAAAACGTTGAGTAAAACACATTTCTTTACACAATATAAGTACAGTAATGAAAGCACAAGAGAAATATTAATCTACCATTCAAAATAAATGCATGTGTACTATATCCTAAGGCGACAACCCCAAGTCGTTCTCTCACACATGCTCTGTCTATATTCTTCTTGCCGATCGATGTGACTTCACTGATACCTCCCATCCAACGCTAGGGGTACTCTTCTTCCCCCTGAGCCCCCCGAGATGCAAAGGAGTCACGCACACTAAACTCAAGAACAACTAGCACCCAGCTCGCCTCACAAGGTCGAGCTACCACTTGTTACCCGAGCTGGGTATCCCAACTCCCACAAGATAAGTCATTCAAGACAAAAAAAATTCATCGTAACATCATGCATAAAAGATCTGGTCCATACTCCTCCTCCTCCATCCTTTTTATAGAGTTTTTAAGTGATTTCTTTCCCAAATTCCCATTTAATTTCTTTTTCATTAAATTAATCAGAAAAAACCTCCCCCATACACATGTCACCCATCCCCCTAGTTGCACAAGAAAATTAATTTCATTAATTATTTAATTATTCCTATTTCCCTCACCCACAAAAAAGCATTCCTAAAAACTCTCCTTGGTGTCCCAATATTCCCTTACATATCTTAAATGACTCACGCCTTTACTAAATTCCTAGTTAATTTCATAATTAGAAAGTTCTTAAAGGAAAGATTCCTTACTAGGTTAGACATTCATCTTTTTCCTTACGTTTCCCTTTTTCTTTATCTTTCCCTTTTTCCCTTAATTTCCTTTTTTTTTTTTAAGTTTCCCTCTTTCCCCTTTTTAACTAAAACTCAAATTAGCAAGTGTAGAAAAATCACCTTTTACCCCCTTTTTTTTTAATTAATTAAAATTTAATTAGCATATGTAGAAATAAACAATCATTTCCTTTTTAAAAATTTAATCCCCCAATATAATTTGATTTTAATAAATTAATTGAATTTCTTACCCCCTTCTCCTTACATGTTTAACTATGATTATTATTTTTTACCACAAGTGTCACTTAGACCTAGATTTTAATTTCCTAGGTTGGGTGACATTTCAATTAGGGAATTTAAAAAAAAATCTTACTTGACACATCATTCGTCCTAAGGTCATCTAGGTTTATTCACTTACTGGTTAAAAATGTGACATGTCCTTTAGGACACACTACGTGCTCCATGTTGATATTATGGTAGCTTTGGGAGGTATGAACCTCTATTGTGACCCTTGACAAGATTAGAATCTTCCAGAAGGAAGCAAAGAAATGAAGGAAACCCTAGACAAGATGTCAGCTATAAAATTATAATTAATATGAATTAATTAGTACCCAGAGGGAGAATTTGACCTAGGAAAGCCTGCCATAATTACTATAAATACAGGGCGTCGGTCTCTCATTATTCACACTTTTTAGAATTGCAGAGAGCAATTTTTGCACACTGCAATCCAACAATTTTGCGCACAAGTCCTGGGGAAGGTGTTGTGCCAGGTTTGGGTGAGACTATCTGTTCATCTTAGTTACTTCTTCCTTGGTGAATTAGACTCTCTTAGCTATTGGATTACTACAAGGATTCTTTTCTCTGTCAAGGTCAAGGTGCTTGGAGGGTGGCTTCAGCCTGTGGTTGGGTGACAAGGGTATTGTCAATGGTAAAACGAGCACAATCTTTCATATTCTAAAAGGTTATGGGCCCACACCTCCTTTGTTCAGTCTAAACGCTGGAAGGAAGCATAGACGATAGGATATTGATCTTGTTGAGGAAATTCCGCTAGGGTTACTAGCAGGAGCAACTTCCAAGACACTGTCTCTAGGGTTACTAGCAGAAGCAATTATAGAAACCCTAATCTCAGATTCGACACCTTGTGATGGAGCATCTTGCTCAAAAAGAATATATTCATATGTGCCCTAACTCAGTGAACCTTTTGGCTCTCTTAGAAGACATAAACAACGAAGTTTAAGTTTTGGATCAAGGCATGACCAATTACCAGTCAACCGAAGAAATGAGTGAAACGATCAGTCTTTTACACTACTCAGCACTCACTGGAACGATTGAAGATGACATGTGGATAATTGATAGTGGAGATTGAAGGCACATGAAGGGAGATCAATCCAAACTCTCAAATCTAAATGAGAAGAAGACCTCGTACAAGGTAGATCTTGGAGACAAAAGCACATATCCAGTCGAAGGAATTGGACAAGCTTCCGTCAAGTTGAAATCAAGTAACAATGTTCACTTAAGAATTTTTTTATATGTACCTGGTTTAGAAAAGAATCTTGTATCGATATCATGCCTAGAAGACAAAGGAAACAAAAGAGAATTCATGGATCGAAAAGTGTTATCATGGCGTAAAGACTCCAGCATAGAAAATTCTAGGGTTATTGGAAGTCGTAAACGAAATTTGTACATACTACTAGAACAAAATGAATAAGCTCTCATTCATGACGAATTCAATCCCAATGAACTTTTGCATAGAAGGTATGCTCACATTAATTATCAAGCATTACCTTTTCTCAGAAAAATGGTTGAAGGAATACCAGAATTACAATCTACACATGAAGGAATATGCAAGGGATGTTCCCTTGGGAAGAATATCAAGAAACCATTCCCAAGCAACAATAATAGATCTAAGGAGATTCTAGATCTGATACACTCAGACATTTTTGGTCCGATGCCAGTAAAATCTCTAGGAGGATATTCTTATTATGTAATCTTCATAGATGACTATTCAAGAAAGACTTGGTTATACCTACTAAAGACAAAAGACGAAGTATGCAACAAGTTTTAAGAGTTCAAAGAAGAAATAGAAAACCTCATGAATAAGAAGATCAAGATGCTAAGAACAGATAATGGTGGAGAATACACATCAAAGGAATTCGTTGCATTTTGCAAATCGGTAGGGATTAGGAGGGAGTTGACTGCTCCTCATAATCCTCAACAAAATGGTGTAGAATAAAGAAAGAACAAATCTATTGAAGAAACCATAAAAGCCTTACTGAATGATCAAGGTCTATCCATATTCTTATGGGGAGAAGTAGCAATGACAACAATATATGTGAAAAACAAAAGTCCTAATCATATATTGAAGGAAATGACACCAAAAGAAGCCTTCTCAGGTAAGAAACCTAATGTGGAAAACCTAAGAATATTTGGATGTTTTGTTTACTTTCACATTCCCAAGGATAAAAGGAATAAACTAGAACCCTCGGGAAAGAAGGGGATATTCGTGGGATACAGTGATTCATCCAAGGCTTATATAATATATATTCCAGAACAACACAATATCGAAGTCAGCAGAGATGTAACATTCAATGAAAATATGTCCGTCAAGAAATCCATAGAATAAACTATTGAAGAAGAAGAGATTGAAGAACCTAATGAAGAAACAACTGAAAATGAAAATGACGAAAAGGAACAACCTGATCATCCTATGAAGACATGTGAAAAAATTGATTCAGATATCGTACCCAAGACCAATAAACGACCAATTTGTCTTGAAGCTACCTTACAAGACGTAGAAAGACTCAAGGTTTCAGAAGGAACATTTAGAAAGAGTAAAAGACCTAAAATATTCTCAAGTTATGCAACATACATGATGAATCTTCTAGATGAAGAACCTACCACATTTGAAGAAGCAGTTCAAAAGGGACAATGGAAAGAAGCTATGACGGAAGAGCATCAATCCATTATGAAAAATGAGGTATGGGAAATCATACCTAGACCTAAAGAAAAAATGATGGTAACTTCAAAATGGGTATACAAGATAAAACATGCAGTAGATGGAAGCGTGGATAAATACAAGGCAATATTTGTAGCCAGAGGGTTCTCCCAGAAGGAGGGAGAAGATCATGATGAAACCTTTGCTCTGGTGGCTAGATATACTTCCATCAGAGCTATCATATCTCTTGTCGATTCCATGGGATGGAACTTACATCAAATGGATGTAAAGACAACTTTCCTCAATGGAGAAATTGAAGAAGAAGTATATATTGAACAACCTCAAGGGTTTGAGGTACATTCTAGAGACACTCACGTTTGTAGATTAAAGAAATCTCTATATGGACTCAAGAAAGCTCCAAGGGACTGGTATGCCAGAATGGACAACTATCTAATGAGACTTGGTTTCTCCAAGAGTCATGCAGATCCAAACCTTATTACAAAGTCATGGACAATGCACCTGTAATCCTACTACTATATGTTGACGATATATTCATAACAGGTGAAGAGTCTCTCATCATCCAGTGCAAGAAGGAATTATCTTATGAATTTGATATGAAATATCTAGGTCTCATGCATTATTACTTGGGACTAGAAGTATGGCAGAAGCGTGGTGAATTATTCCTTGGACAAGGGAAGTATGCAATAAAGATCCTTCAGAAGTTTGGAATGATGGATTGTAAGTCCATGGACACTCCTATGAATACATATATACAAAAAGTGAAAGATCTTGATTCATATCCAGTAGATCCATCCTTATATTGAAAACTAATTGGGTCGTTGATGTATTTGGTAAATACTTGACCAGACATTTTCTTTGTCGGGAATATATTAAGCCAGTTCTAGGTGGAAGCGAGACATGATCATTGGATATTTGCAAATCATTTCTTAAGATATATTCATGGGACAATAAACTATGGCTTGAGATATATCACATCAAGTGACATTCAACTTCATGGATTCACAGACTCAGATTGGACAGGAAGTGCAAAAGACAGATAGAGCACTTCAGGTACATGTTTCATCTTGGGATCCGCTATGATATCTTGGAGCAGTAGGAAACATAAGTCTGTCACACTTAGCACAACAGAGGTAGAGTATATCGCAACATGTGAAGCATGCATAAAATAAATATGGCTAAGGAAGTTAATCTCCGATTTATTTGATAAGATTCCAGAATCGACCATAATACATTGTGATAATCATAGTTGTATAATATTATCAGAACATCCTGTGTTTCATGAAAGGTTGAAACACATTGAGATCAAATACTACTTTATTCGAGATAAAGTCCAGGAAGGAGAGTTAAATCTCGAGTATATCCCCACTGATGAGAAGACAACAAAAATTCTGACAAAACCTCTATCCAGAATAAAGTTTGCATATTTCCGAGAGAAGATGTGGATCGTGGAAATAACTCCCTTATATGAAAGGGAATGACTCTCTAGGTTAGGAGGGAGCACTAGAAATATTATTGAAGACATTTATTTTTGTGATTGAAAAATAGTCCAGCTTGGACAGATTCTTTCCTGTTCGGAAAGTGGATTGAGATTTCTGACGGACAGGGATTTCCCATTGTGGTTAACATGGGAAATGGTCCAGATTGTTGATGTATCATAGACAATGACTTCCCATTTTGGTTAGCATGGGGAGGGGTCAAGGAAAGTATCTCTTCTTGAGGGTTACTCAAGAATACTGACCCGCCTCACTGGACAATGATTTCTCATTGTGGTTAACATGAGGAATGGTTTGTTTTGGAGGTTGATATAGAATAGTCTTTTCCTCTTGTGGTTAATAGAGGAAATGGTTCAGATATTCATTCCTTAGGGTTTATACATTCTCTCCAGGGTGCACTTTTATTAGTGTAGGAAGATTGGCCCAAGGTGGGGAATGGTTCGGGCTCAACAATCAGTGACAATCATTCCTTAGGGTGTATTCATTCTCTCCAGGTTGCACTTTGTTTAGTATCAGAGGAATGGTTCAGGCTCAGAAATTCGAAACAATCATTCTTCCTTGTTTGAGAAGAATAGGGAAGTTAGCCCATTGTTGATACTGAGGGCATATATTCTTTCAAGATCTCACAGATGTAAGTGAAATATTGGCCCAGATGATTCAGTTTATTTTAACAATATTTTTTGTGCAAGTTGTCAACAGATGATTGTTATGGAGACTGCATGTCTACAGACAGTAGAGATATGTTATTGTGGTGGATATGTTCCACTATTTGGGACTATGTGTCACGGTTTGATTAGTTTTGTACTACCATGGATAGACACAATTGTGTTCTATCAATTTATATTGTACCAGTTGTCATGGAGATTATCCAATTGGATAATAATGACGGTGCTCATGATACTTCCAGTTGAATTGTCTATTTGTGCTCAAGACCATACCTCCCTAGCTAGGAGGGAGTGTTAATATTATGGTAGCTTCAGGAGGTATGAACCTCTATTGTTACCTTTGACAAGATTAGAATGTTCCGAAAGGAAGCAAAGAAATGAAGGAAACCCTAGACAAGATGTCGGCTGGAGAAATATAATTAATATGAATTAATTAGTACCCAGAGGGAGAAGTCAGCCCAGGAAAGCCTGCAAGAATTACTATAAATACAGGGTGCCATTCTCTCATTCTTCACACTTCTCATAATTGCAGAGAGAAGTTTCTACGCACTGCAGTCCAGCAGTTTTGTGTGCAAGTCCTGGGGAAGGTGTTGCGCCAATTTTGGGTCAGACTATCTATTCATCTTGGTTACTTATTGCTTGGTGCATTAGCCTCTCTTATCTATTGGATTGCTACCATGATTCTTTTCTATGTCAAGGTCAAGGTGCTCAGAGGGTGGCTTCAGCCTATGGTTGGGTGACAAGGGTATTGTCAATGGTAAAACGAGCACAATATTTCATATGCTAACACTCCAAGGGTGCCATTTTTCACTTTCTATTTTCCTTCCACGACGTGCCCTTCAGGAAACACTACATGCTCCAAGGGTGCCACTTGCCTTTTTCCATTTTTCTTGTGCGATGTGCCCTTCAAGATGCACTACATGCTCCAAGGGTGCCACTCACCTTTTTTTTTTTCCTTGCACGACATGCCCTTCAAGATGCACTACGTGCTACAAGGGTGTCACTCGCCTCCTTCCATTTTCTTTGCACGACATTCCCTTCAGGACGCACTACGTGCTCCAAGGCTACCACTCGCCTCTTGACTGACTTGGTAGACATCAAAAACCCTTGGAGTCAATATTCCCCCAGGTGATCTTGTGGGAGACTAAGGGCCTCTAAGGAATAATGCCTCTACCTTATTGCACACCCCTTAGAATCATCGTGAGCGATTGTCACAGTATGACCTCACCGCATCGTGGGTCTTCTCGAACTAGGTAATCGTTAACCTATAGTTAGAGACACAATGGGAGTGCTTGTAGGCTATGGTAGGGATATTGTCCACGCCTCTCCCTCAAAGTCTCTGGTTGTCGTGCGTGACCCCTATACTCCACATGTGAGTCTGGTCGGAAAGCTATCGTTAGCCTGCATCATCAACGAATCATGTCAGCAATAATAATTAATCATCATATCATCTAATTAGATGTACATATGTCATATCAACAACAATCAAAACGCAATATTCCACTCCCTGACTCGATCTAGAGTGCAAGGGGTTTCATCGATGCCTATGCATCCTCAAGGTTCAAAGTCCTACACACTCAGGAGAACCTAGTCAATAGCACCTATCTATGTAGATACACAAAATAACATATCATCATATCCATAATGCCTCATAATCATAATAAAACAAACAATAGTATAATAATCTGGTTCACTTGCAATCAAGTGTCCTCAAAGAATAAGTTCGCATAGTGCACGCAAGAGTGGTATGTTACATCCATGATGGAGAATATACAAGCAATTTTAAAAAACATCACTCCACGGTGGAGGAAATCTAGCGCGTGCTAAATTTCCTTCTTGCACATGAATAAGTGTATTTCAAAAAACAACATTCCATTGTGGAGGAAGGCTAGTGCATGCTAGTTTTCCTTCTTGCACAAGAACAAACACATTTCGAACAACAACATTCCATTGTGGAAGAAGGATAGAGTGCTAGAAAGATAGAGTGCTACCTTTTCACCACCATGGAATGGTGTTGTTTGAGGCATATTTTTATCATCTCTAGAGAGAGAAAAGAATATCTATGACTATGAAATAATAATTGTATTTAAATATGACATTTCCATAAGATTTACACTTGTTCCTTTCTTAGATGGAAATTGAGCAGTAGTTAGTTTTCTTTCACTATATAATGTTGTTGTTGGCAATGCACTTCTGCTAGAAGGAAAGCTAGTGGGTGCTAGWTTTCCTCAATGGAAYAATCAAARTGATGCAATTYATGTTCTAGMAATATCYTTGTTCAAATGATTGTCATGATTCTTGTTCATTTTGTTACAAGTACAATGTCGCAAGAAATGATAATATTTATAAATTTATGTTGTCTTCAATAATTTCAAGTTGTGGTAATAGTTTTTTGTTTTTATTTTCATAAATCATGGACTATGAAGTGAGTGAAATTTCAAAGGAATTATCCAAGAAAAAAGAAAAATCACGGAAGAGAAAAGAAAGAATACACCAACACAATATTCTTTAAATGGTATGGAAGTTTCAAAATAAGTTTAAACTTCATTACAAATGGTTAGACAATATTCTAGTATATGAATGTTGATTGAAGAATTTTGATCTATTGTTTTTCTTGTAATAAGGTTGTGTATGATATGAACTTCCATGTTGTTGTGCATATGTATGAAATGGGCTGTTATAGAAAACAATTGTATTTTTTAGTTCAAGTTATTTTAATTCTTTCGAAATTATTGTAATATTATATTTTACTATATTTTCATATGATAAGAACTATGGTGCAACTGAAATTCAAACGGAAGCATCGAGGAAAAAAGTGAATGAAAATATGACACATCACAAGTCTCTTGTTTGTATGACATTTTTAAATCTAACTTATACTCATTTACAAATAGTTAGATAATATTTGTATGCAATTTGACACTAGATGAATTTTATTATATCATTATGTGGGTAGCTTGCATAGGACATAAATGTATTTGTTCTTGTGCATGTAAACGAAAATGATATATTATAAGGCTCTTTAGTAATGTTTGTTATTGCATGTTTTTTTCCATCCATTTGAAATTATAGACAATTTTTTAACTATTGTTTCCAAAAACTTTGGAATGTAGCGCATCTGAAATTCCATGTAAAGCATTGAAGAAAAAAAAGAAAGAACTGATACATAAATGATGCCTCCTCCAATTGGTATGGTTTTTTTTATTATTATTTATACTCCTTTAAAATGGTTAGATTCAATGGTCCTTTCAAATTTTGATAGAAAAATGTATAATAAAATTTGTAATTATAATTTAATTTTGATTTATGACAAAAAATTATTATTATTGTTTTCGGAGTCCCTCAACTCCAAAGAAAGCAAAATGCTACAACCATCATCCAAAAAACAAAAAACGCATGCCACTCAAATTGCAGTTTCAACAACAATTTCGACTTCTAATTTTGAAATGATTAGCAAGTACAATACATCCATTAACTATGACTTTGTGGATGATTGGTATGTTCAAATAGAAACACCCATGAACATGTTTCCAGATATGTATCTATTTGGATCCATAGATGGAAAATATCTAGATATATTGGGAATAATTGTGAATTTCTATGCTCACAATGAGAGTCACGTCGATTTTCATTTGGAGGTTATTAAAGAAAGTGAAGTCAAATTGGTTTCTTGTGAAGTGGAGTACACCAAATTTAGACCAGATTTGATTGAAGCTTTAAGTAAGGAGTTCCCAAATACAATAAAAAAATTCAATGTTCAAGTTGGATAGTTATGAAAGATTCAATAAATCTGGTTTTAAAAGCTGCATAGATCTTTTAGAATGTATCACTGTTGTTCTAAAATACTGCTATATGAGATGTAAACAAACATCATATGTGCTTCTTTATTTGCAGCAAAAGGGTAAACTACCTAAAAAAATACCAGATGATAAACTCGATGCTCAATTACTTTCTTTGAGGAGACTATATTTAAGTAACTTGGAGGAGAGCATTGTAGAAAGTGATTTCAATCCTGCTACAAATTTTCATAAAGCTAGGAAAGTTGAATCTTAGAGAGTGAAACTTGTAGACTAATGTGATGAAATTCATGTAACATTCAAGCAATGTTATTTATTTTCAAGTACCTTCAGCAGAATGGTGGATGTTGAAAGATGTAGGGAATCCCCTAAATTCTTTAAATTGAGATCATGAGATGATTCAAATGTTCAAGTATTAGTGGAATCATTTCTAAATAAATTTCAAACATCATTGCCTGATGCTCTTTTGATTCCATTCAATTTTAATGTGTCTAATACATTGGTAAGCCCTATAAAAATTTTAAATGAGACAGATATAGATGTTGAGAACATCAACTTTTGGATAGTTGATGGTCAATACCCTATTCAACCAGCTAAAGAAATTTTAGTAAATCCTAAATATAATGTATCTTTGGAGGCAAAGAGAAAGTATAAAGAACATAATGCCCAATTCTTGAATCCATCAGTTGAACCCAGTGTGATGATTCGTATTTGTTGTCAACTAAATTCTGCAAACAAGTTGTTCTACAAAACTCCATTCATTGATTGTATGCGGTCTGCAAGATATTTCTTAATTGCCAATGACAAATTAAAGAAAAGGAGGATTGAAAATTATAATACAATAGAAGACAAGGTATGTAGTTTTAATTATTTTTCCACTCTATTGTTTGTTATTATGATTCTCTCTATTTTAAATAGATGGTTAAACATTGTGATTTATCTAAGTTGATAATATATGTCATATATTTTCATATTTCGAAAGAATTCTCATTAGATATAAATTGCACTTATTTAATTTCAAAATGTATCTTATATTTTCATATCTACA
>JZKD02S0338305.1:256931-278571 GCA_000966675.3 Picea glauca | reverse complement strand
CTATTTGGGATAAATGGGACATTGTTTTTACTTGTTACCAATTAGGCACATTGAAGTGTTCTCTGAGTCAACTTGGTTTTGAGAACTACAAGACAAATAGTCTATAGAGTTTGACAACTTCTTCTCTCCATCCCCTTCAAGGATTAAGCACTGAAGAAATTGCTTCTGTAGAAGATAAGCTATTGGATGGAACCATTTGGTTTTCTATTCCACCAAACTATCCAACTAATACCATGAAATTAAAAGATTATTGTTCTAAATTGAAAACCAATAGAAAAATCTTGGTTGCAATGGTTACATATAGTCAAAGTAATGATGAGAAACTAAATGAGAAGACACTTACCACATCTAATATTCTCGAGCATTATGAAATTGATGATATCCTGTTTTCCAACTTATGTAAGACTGTGGCAGGGTCTATTTATGTAAAAGGAACACAAAATATGAAAATAGAGTCCCTTTCTCAAAAAGCATGTGGAGTCCTTGACAGAATAATAGATTCATCGACAAGCATTCAACAAGTTGACAACAATTTTGAATTTGGTTGTCTTTTTGGGAGCCCTGGTCCTTTGCCAACACTTTTTCACTCTTTTTTCTTCTCAGTTGCATCCAATATTATGTATTGACCTTATTGTTCTAGATACATTGGCTTTGAAAAAAGAACCATTCCACAAGGGTTATTATATTGAGTTTTTTCAATTTTTTATCCAAAAAAATGAGATGAATGACTTTACTATAGTCATGTTAGTAGAAATTTGGTCCTGCAATGATGTACGCCAAGCTCTAGAATTGCTATAAAGAATTCCAAGTTCAACTATGAAATGACTAATGGAAATTATGTCTATGAGACACAAAGTAGTTATAGTTATGACATAGTTTTAACTATACAATTCTATACTTTAGAATAAAAAAAACTTCAAGCTTCCAGGTACTCTCACAATTTTAAAGACATCACTGATGAAAATGAGAGAAATTTTAATTTTTGGGTGGGTTTATTGGAAATGCACCAACAATGTAGTAATTCAACAGTGATTATTTCTCTTTATACGGGGACAAATTTAATGAAGGCATGTTGTACACATAGAAGAAGAATTGCATGCGTTGTACAAATAAAGTCACAAAGGATAACCATGTTGAATAATCACAAATCCTTTCAGTTGGCAAATCCAAGATCCAATAATTTGTTGGAAAATTCAGGTATTGCACTTCTTTTGTTATTTATCTTGTAATTCTTGGGATTATATGTTGTTTAGAATTCTTATATACACAAGTTGTTTACTACTATGAATATTGATGGAGATTATGAAACAGGTAATGATGACATTGTGCAACAAATGAATAATCAATATAGTGTGCACAATGTTGAAAAAATCTTGGAGATGGAAATGAAAAGAGAAGAAGATACCATAACAGGTACATAATTTGTCTGATTGTTTCTCTTGTTATTTTGAAAATTAATCTAATTGCCACATTTAATAACATTTTTGGATGTCAATTACAGGGAAATGTAAAAACAATGACATTAATCAAAACAAGGAGTATGAAATGATGTGATGCAGGAGCATAGCCTTCAGAGTCAAAACGCAAGCATGGAGGCAAAGTAACGACATCTCAACATGACAAAGTTCACATGAGAAATTAACTCTGAATTAAATCGAGTTGTTGAGATATTTTTGAAAGAAGCATTTTTAAATATGTCATGTTTTTAAAGTCTTAAGGACTGTAAGGGGTTATAGATATACAGTGTTGACTCTTATCTGGCAATAATTGTTAGTTATTGTAATAGGACAAAGTAGGTAACCACTAAGAGTTTGATAGGATAGGTTACAAACAGGATGACGAGAGCTTGTGGAGCCGGTCCTTAGATAGTTTGTTGTTGCATTGTAAAAGTTAGTAGTATGAGATTTATTATCAAGAGATAGATATCAAAGAGATCAGTAGAACAGAGTAGAGTAGAAGAAACACTATGTAATTTTTTTTTCATGAATGAATAGAACATACAAACTTGTCCCAAATCTTTGGACTATGTTCATTTAAAGTGTAATTGAATGAATGTGATATTATGTGTGTGTGGTTATTTTCATTTTCGTTCATGTATGATTGTTCGAGAGATTCACTATATAAGTTTGTGACGAAAATGGATGAGTTTCAATTGTTTCTCTTATGACAATCATATGCAAGGTGTGAAAATTGAACACAAGGAGTGTGTCGACTGAGTCTCAGATCGGCTCAAAATATTTTAGAGAGAGAACAAAGGAAACTTAGACCAAGTGCAAGGTTTGCACAACATCAAGGAGTGACCAAGAATCGAAGAACAAGAACAAAGGAACGCCAGGTGGGAGAGAATATTTTTTTTCAAGAAATCCTTCGATCTGAGTTATCAAAATCTCGAGAATGCAAGGTGTGTGTGGGAAATCAAAATCCTTTTAAGGAAAAAGCTCAGAAGGGATAGTTCTTTCACAAGTGTTAATGAGGTCCAAGATTCAGACTCATAGGAGGAGCAAAGGTTTGAAACCTTTGAACACTTAGAAAATATTCTAAGACAGAGAGATCAAAAGCTAAGGAGAGAGGAGCGACAGTGGCTATTGGATCATAGTGCAGAGGATAAAAAGTCGTCTAATATATGTAAGGTGCATGATCCTTAACACCTTGCACACAAAAGAGAGAGAACCTATCAAGGTTTGAGACTTGAGGTTTTTGAAGCCTGAAGAGACAGAAACCCAAAGTAGAATCTTAGTCGTGCAATCGCAGGAACAAATTTGAGACATCAGATTGTTTGGGGTAAAATTCAAGCATCAAATCGCCATAGTGGATCTGAACCATCAGATACCGTGAGTCCAGGAGGAGGTAAGTTTGAAACTTGGGACATCCAAAGTGCGGAGAGCCGAAGGGATAGAGAGAATCTGGACCGTTAGATCTAAGAGGACACATGTCGACAGGTCAAGAGATCCAGAGGAAGGTGAAGGATGAAGTGTTGAAACACCTGAAGCCGAAATAGATGAGAGTCATCGATCTATAAGTGGACACTTGTCAATATATCATGAGCTCCAGGTAAGTTGTTGTGGGGTTTTAGTTCAAAACTGAGACTGTCGAACCCCGAATACCCGAAGTGATTAAGAGTCATCGGATCTAGGAGAGACATGGCATAGATCCATGCACTCCGGATAAAGTTCTGAAGTAATCCTCGATCATTAGATAAAGAGGACATCCGACAGAAATCTGCATACTTCACGGAAAGATAAAATTTGAGAGTTGAAAAGTCCGAAGTCTGGAGACGTGAAGGGATCACAACCATTGATCCAATGAGGACACACGTCAGTGGATTAGAGTCTTCAGATAAAATCCAAACAAGGGAAAGGTTGAACTTTGAGAACTCCAAAATCCAAAGTTTCAAAGTGATCAAAAACATTGATTTCACGGGATAGGTGTCCAAATATCGTTAGCTCCGGTATATTAGAGTACAGAAGAAAGATGGGTTTGAGATTTCAAAACCCCGAAGTCCAGAATCACGAAGAGATCACAACTATTTATCCAAGAGTAGAATATCTGGTCTGTAGATTTGAAAGGTGCAAATCTGGACCGTGAGTTTGGATAGTATTGTCAATATCATGAGATCGACGATATTGTAACATTGCAAGGACAAGAGTTGCATGGAGTTTAAAATATTGAGGGCGTGCCACAATTCAAACTATGGTTTAGTCAAAAGGACACCTGGAAGCTTGAGGAGAATTGCAGGCCCAAAAGTAGTTTGAATTCAAACATCTTGTGGACACACCCATAATTGTGTGGTCATCCCCCAAGGTCACATCAAGAGGGGGCTTATCTGAAAAGGAGCTATCGCTCAAAAATCTCAGAGATTTCTCAAGCACAAAAGGAAAGGTCGCGGTTATCATAAGACCGCACCAGAAGGACAAAAGGACCTATGTTTGATTAATACGTGGGACTATCAAGGTTCTAAAGTGTTTGAATATAAGAATCAAAGATCCTTTGACCGTGAGTTCACATATCCCTATGGGTCAATAGGGGGGTTGCATCAAGTGGTATTAGAGATGATATTAAGTTTGTTTGCAGACAACAGATGAAAGGAGAAAGGAGGTAAGTTGGTATCAATTGTGGTATCAAGAAAATTTGATTTTTGTTTGTAGGTGATGCAGTGGAATCATGCCACCAAGAAGGCGTAGAGAGAATGCAGAAATGGAAGAAGAAATGAGGAGACTCCGAATGAGACTGGACACCATGGAAACAACACAATGGAGAGAACCAAACGTTGGAGATATCAGTGAAGCTAAGAGCGAAGAAGTAGAGGTTGAAGAAAATGTAGCAGAGGATGCTACACAAGATCGCTTAATAAAAAAAATTTCAAAGATAGGAGCCAAAGAAAGAATAGAGGTACCAATGTATGAAGGAAATTTCAAAGTTCATGCAGCGCTATGGTGGGATGAACTGCAAGCTGAACGTAGGAGAAATGGTAAGCAGAAAATTAAAAACTGGGATAGGATGGTAGCCAAGATGAAAGCCAAATTTATCATGAAGAATTATCAAATCAATCTGTTCAGAAGATTACATAATCTGAGACAGAAGCGATTATCAGTGAAGGAGTACACTGAGGAATTTTATAGACTGAACATCAGGGCTGGACAGAAAGAGAATGAAGATGAGAAAATAGTCAGATATATCAATGGGATGAGATATGAAATCCAAGAGGAGATCAACATGATGTCTATTAGTATAGTCAAGGATGCTTATTAAGCAGCCTTGAAAGCTGAAGAGAAATTATCTAGGAAACAAAGCCAACGAAGCAGAGGAGGAAATTCTAGCAGAGGTAAGGGAACCACCAGAGAGAAGTTCCAGAAGCCGAAGCATGAAGATGACAAACATCATAGTCACCATGAGAAGGGTGGAATTTCTAGAGAAGGACAACATGGAGGAAGAATCTCTTTTTCCAGAGGAAGAGGAAGAGGAATAGCCAGAGGAGGGGTAGTTAAATGTTATACCTATGGAAATCAAGGGCACAAGTCTTGGGAATGTCCTGAGAGAAATAACGAAGGAGGAGGTGAAGAACATGTTGTTGAAGCATAGAATCATGTGGAAGTAGAAGCAACAGAAGGAGGGAAGAACCTCATGATGAGGAAAAATCTTCTTAAACCAGAGAAGGAACCAGAGGAACTAGTTCAACGAACAAGTCTATTCAGAACTACTTGCAAGGCGAAAGATAGAGTTTGCAAGGTGATCATCGACAGTGGGAGCACTGACAATCTAGTATCCATAGAGATGGTGGAGAAAATGGAACTGAAGACAACTGCACATCCAAACCCATACAAGTTATCATGGTTGCAGAAAGGACTTCAAGTAATGGTAAGTCAACAATGCCAAGTTGAATTTAAAATAGGAGGATATAGGGATGAAATATTTTGTGATGTAATTCCTATGGATGTCTGTCATATTTTATTGGGGAGGCCATGGCAGCTTGACCAAAAATTTATTCATGATGGAAGAAAGAATACTTATACCCTAGAAAAGAATGGTAGGACACATATGTTGTTACCAATAGAAGACAAAGATGAAAAGAGGGAAGCTAGTTCAAGTATACTTCTCATGAGTGGGAAGTAACTCTTGAATGAAGTCAAGAAGGAAAAGTAAATGCAGTTTGTTGTAGTGAGGAAGCCTAGAGTTATCCTTACAAACACTTATGTAGAATATTTGCCTGGAGAAATCCAAGAACTGTTAGAAAACCTTGCTGACATAGTAGTGGATGAGTTACCTCACTCATTGCCACCCATTAGGAGTATAAGCCATCATATTGACCTTATTCTAGGAGCTAGTTTACCAAACAAAGCAACTTACAGGTTGACACCTAGAGAGAATGAGGAAGTCAAAAATCAAGTCCAAGAGTTGTTGGATAAAGGTTTAATTAGGTAAATCCTAAGCCCATGCACAATACCTACTGTGTTAAGTCCAAAAAAAGATGGAGGATGGAGAATGTGTACAGATTCTAGAGACATCAACAAGATAACCATTAGTTACAGATTCCCTTTACCAAGGATGGATGATTTGATGGATTGTTTGAGTGGAGAAAGATATTTTTTCAAGATAGACTTGAAGACCAGATATCATCAAATAAGAATGAGAGAAGGAAATGAATGGAAAACAACATTCAAGACAAATGAAGGATTGTTTGAATGGATGGTCATGCCATTTGGGTTGACAAATGCACCAAGCACATTTATGATATTGATGAATGAAGTACTGAAAGAATTCATAGGAAATTTTTTCATAGTATATTTGGATGACATACTAATCTTCAGTAAGACAAAGAGAACACTTAAGACATTTGACATCAGTGATGGAAAAGTTGCAACAAGGGAAATTGTTGATAAATTTGAAGAAATGTTCTTTTATGAAGACATAACTCATATACTTGGGTTTTGTGATCTCTTCAAATTAATTGAAGATGGATCCAGAAAAGGTGAGAGCAATCAGAGAATGGCCATCGCCAAGCAACATATTCTAGGTAAGAATCTTTCATGGGTTAGAAATCTTTTATAGAAATTCAGTGGCATATGTGAACCCATGATGGACACTATGAAGAAGAAAGAAAAGTCTTTTAAATGGACAGAGGAAGATAAAAAAAGTTTCAAAGTGTTGAAAGATAAGATCACAGAACAACTAATTCTGGTCTTACCAGATTTTGGAAAAATATTTCAAGTAAGATGTGATGTAAGTGGATTAGCTATTGGAGCAGTCTTGAGTTAGGATAATAGGCCAATTTATTATTTCAGTGAGAAGTTGAATGACACCAAGCAGAATTATTCCACGTATGAAAAATAATTTTATGTAGTGATTCAATCTTTGAAGAAGTGGAGACACTATCAAATTCCTAAAGAATTTGTCTTGTATAGTGATAATCAAGCTTTGGAATTTATTACTAGGCAAGAAAAGTCGAATCAGAGACATGCAAAATGGGTAAAATTTATGCAAAATTTTACTTTTGTTATTAAACATGTTGTCGGAACTGCTAAAAAATTTGCAGATGCTTTGAGCAGGAGGAGTTTAATTGTACATGAATTCCAAGTCGAGACCTTAGGGTTTAAACACCTCAAGGCAATGTATAAAGAAGATTCATATTTTAAGGAAGCCTATGAGGCATGCAAGAATCCTTTGTTGGGAGATAGAAGCCCATGCACTGAATATTTGATCCAGGATGGATTATTGTTTAAAGGAAGCCAATTGTGCATACTGAAATGATCAATGAGAGACAAACTATTAAAGGAGAAACAAAATGGAGGTTTAGCTGGACATTTTGGTCATGATAAGACATTTTCACATCTGAGTAATTTGTATTATTGGCCGAGCATGAGGGAAGAAGTGAAAATGTTTGTGAACAAATGAATAATTTGTCAGTATGCAAAAATAAGACAACAAAACATTGGTTTGTATCATCCATTACCAATTCCAGAAAGGTTGTGGGATGTAATCAGTATGGATTTTGTTTTGGGGTTGCCTAGAACTCAAAAAGGGAGCGATTACATATTTTTTATGGTGGACAGATTTTCAAAAATGGCACATTTCACACCATGCCAGAAGACAAACGATGCTACACACATAACCAATTTGTTTTTCAGAGAAGTAGTGAGACTACATGGATTGTCTAGGAGCATAGTCTCAGACAGGGACACCAAATTTGTAGGACACTTTTGGAGGACTCTATGGAAGAGGATGGGGACAAAATTTTCCTTTAGTTCAACATATCACCCTCAGACAGATGGATAGAATGAAGTTGTAAACAAGAGTTTGGGAAAAAAATTTAGAACTTTAGTCACTGAGCAAGGTCGTCAATGGGATCAGATTCTAGCACAAGCAGAATTTGCATTCAACAATTCAGTAAACAAGAGCACATGGAAAAGTCCATTTGAAATTTTGTATGGCATACAACCAAGAGGGATTACAGAGTTGAGAGATCTGAATCAAGACGAGTTCAGAAGTGTTGGAGCAGAAGATTTTGCAACGGAAATGCAAAAACTCCATGGCAAAGTCAGAGAACAGTTACAGAACAACAACCAAAAATATAAGAGTAGAGTTGATCAAAAGAGGAGAGAAGTTCAATTCGAATTTGGAGATGAATTTTTAGCCCATTTGAGAAAATAAAGGTTTCCAAGGGGAACGTATAACAATTTGAAGATGAAGAAGATAGGACCATGCAAGATTCTCAGGAAATTCATAGCCAATGCTTATGAAATTGAGTTGCCAGACAATGTTGGGATATCACCAATATTCAATGTTGTATACCCGTATCCTTACAGGAGAGATGAGGCAGGAGAATCAGATGATCAGAAAGAATTTCAGTTGGAGAACAATTGCCCACAGCAGAAAAACCTTAGATGGAGAAAATCATTGAACAAAGAGATGGAAAGAAAACTAGGAGGAAGACATATCCTAAATATTTAGTGAAGTGGAAAGATCATCCAATGGAAGATGCAAGTTGGGTCATAGAACTTGATATTTTGAAACATGGAAAAACAGTATAGGAGCTCATGGACAGGAGTCCATGAAAATTTAAATCAGAGGAGTATGATGCAGGAGCATCACCTTCAGAGTCAAAATGCAAGCATGAAGGCAAAGGAATGACATCTCAACATGACAGAGTTCACATAAGAAATTAACTCAGAATTAAATCGAGTTGTTGAGATATTTTTGAAAGAAACATTTTTAAATATGCCGTGTTTGTAAAGTATTAATGACTGTAAGGGGTTGCAGATATAGAGTGTTGACTCTTATCTGACAATAATTGTTGGTTATTGTAATAGGACAGAGTAGGTAACCATTAAGAGTTTGATAGGATAGGTTACAGACAAGATGACAAGAGCTCGTGGAGCTGGTCCTTAGATAGATTGTTGTTGCATTGTAAAAGTTAGTAGTATGAGATTTATGATCAAGAGATAGAGATTAGAGAGATCAGTAGAACATAATAGAGTAGAAGAAACACTATGTAATTTGTTTTAATGAATGAATAGAATAGACATAATTGTCCCAAATTCTTTGACTCTGTTCATTTAAAGTATGATTGAATGAATGTGATATCCTGTGTGTGTGGTTATTTTCATTTTCGTTCATGTATGATTTTTCAAGAGATTGACTGTATGATTTTGTGACGAAACTGATGAGTTTCAATTGTTTCTCTTCTGACACTCGTATGCAAGGTGTGCATCTCGAACTCAAGGAGTGCATCGTATGAGTCTCAGATTGACTCAGAAGAGTTCAAAGAGAGAAAAAAGGAAACTTAGACCAATTTCAAGGTCTGCACAATGTCAAAGAGTGACCAAGCATTGAAGAACCAGAACAAAGGAATGCCAGGTGGGCAAGAATAATTTATTTTCAATAAATCCTTCGATCTGAGTTATCAAAATCCCGAGAATGCAAGGTGTGTGTGGGAAATTGAAATCCTTTTAAGGACAAATCTCAGAAGGGATAGTTCTTTCAAAAGTGTTAACGAGGTCCAATAGTCAGACTCGTAGGAGGAGAAAAGGTTCAAAACCTTTGAACACTTACAAAATATTCTAAGACAGAGAGATCAAAAGCTCAGGAGAGAGGAGTGACAGTGGCCATTGGATCACATTGCAGAGGATAAACAGTTGTCTTATCTGTGGAAGGTGCATGAGCCTTAATGCCTTGCATGCAGAGGAGAGATAACCTATCAAGGTTTGAGACTTGAGGTTTCCGAAGCCCGAAAAGCCGGAAACCTGAAGTAGAATATCAATCGTTTGATCGCAAGAAAAAATCTAAGTTGTTAGATTGTTTGGGGTAAAATTCAAGTGTTAGATCACCAGAATGGATCTGAGCCATCAGATACCATGAGTCTGGGAGGAGGCAAGTTTGAAACTTGGGACTTATGAAGCGCAGAGAGATGAAGGGCCAGAGTGAATCTGGACCATTAGATCCAGGAGGAAACATGTCGGTAGGTTGGGAGATCCAGAGGAAACCGAAGGCTAAAGTGTTGAAACACCCGATGTTCAAAGAATTGAAGAGCCGAGAGTCGTCGATCTATAAGTGGACACCTGTCAATAGATTGCGAGCTTCAGGTAATTTTTTATGGAGTTTTAGTTGAGAACTAAGACTATCGAACCATGAAGACCTGAAGTGATTCAAAGACATCATATCTAGGATAGATGTGGCATATATCCATGCACTCTAGGTAAAGTCCTGAAGTAATTCTCGATCGTTATATCAAGAGGACATGCGGCAGAAATTTGCATACTTCATGGAGAGAGAAAAGTTGAGAGTTGAAAATTCTGAAGTTTGGAGACGCGAAGGGATCGGAACCATTGATCCAACGAGGACACATGTTAGTGTATTAGAGTATTCAAGATAAAATCCAAACAAGGGAAGGGTTCAAGTTTGAGAACTCTGAAATCTGGAGTTCCGAAGTGATCAACACTGTTGATTTTGCGGGACAGGTGTCCATAGATCATCATCTTTGGGATATTAGAGTACGAAAAAAAACTGAACTTGAGATTTTAAAACCCCAAGGTCCGAAATCGCGAAGAGATTGCAACCATTGATCCAAGAGGAGAAGATCTAGTCCATAGATTTGAAAGGCAAAAATCTAGACCGTGAGTTCGAACAGTATCATCAAGATCGCGAGATCGACTATCTCATAACATTGCGGGGACATGAGTTGCGCGGAGTTTAAAATATTGAGGGTGGGTCACAATTCAAACCATGGTTTCGTCAATAGGACATGTGGAAGCTTGAGGAGAATTGCGGGCCCAAAAGTAGTTTGAATTCAAACCGCTTGTGGCCGCATCCACAATTGCGTGGTCATCACCTAAGGTCACATCAAGAGGGGGCTTATCTGAAAAGGATTCATCGCTCAAAACTCTGAGAGATTTTGCAAGCATGAAAGGAAAGGTTGTGGGTATCATAAGACCGCACCATAAGGTCGAAAGGACCTGTGTTTGATTAATATGTGGGACTATCAAGGTCCTAAAGAGTCATTTGACTCAGATAATCTAAGATCCTTTGACTGGGAGTTCACGTAGCCCTACGGGGGAGTAGGGGGGCTGCATCAGGAGATGGAAAACCCATTGACAAATCACAATATGATATCATGTACTTAACTTGTTTTGTTGTTTCTCTTTTTTTTTATAATTGTTTTCATTCTCACAATTCATATCATTTCATATGTTGAAATACAATGATAAAGGGAATGTGCCACAAAACTAACATGATTCATTGTTTGTTTAGTCATTTAAACAATTTTATTCATTGTCACAATTTATAACATTTGTTATGTTTATTATAGTGATGAGCGAAGAGAACAAAGACATTGATCAAGTGAATATGAAACAAAACTATAATAAAGAATATGATAAATCAGGTACTATACATGTTTTATTGTATGTTTTGTTCTTTGGTGAATTTTATTTGTTGTCACTATTCATAACATATTAATTGGATATTATAGAAACAAATAAGGAGAAAAAAGACAAAGTAAAGATGCAAAGATATAATCATGAAGACATTATCATACCATACATATACCTTATCTTTTTATTTTTCTTGTTATTTTTTAATTTTTAATCTTTGTAGCAATCATAACATTTCAAATGTATATATATATATATATATATATATATATATATATATATATATATATATATATATATATATGTTTCATTGTTAATGTATATATTTTATTTCCAATTAAGTATTAAATGTGTTATACTATAGAATTGATCAAAAGAAGTATTATTGGTATTTGATTGAAAGTTTCCAAGGAGACAATACATGACAATAGTGACTCATCTATAAATTTACCAAAAAATACTCAAGGTGTGTGTATTTTCTCAACAATTTTTTCTTAATTTTTTTTCTACCATGAATAAAATGCTTTTACTAGATTATTCGTTATTGTTTTGCTACCAAAATAACTAAAAATAAATTAGTTATTTTTTAATCAAATGATGTTTTCTATCAAAGCATCAATGATGATTCAATGAAAAAAGAACATATTGCGAAAATGTGAAGGGTTGAGGATGGTACAATAAAGAAAATATTATTTTGGTTTCATCCACATGCAATACATTTTTTTAATATGTGTTTCCAAAATGAATCTCTTGACATTGCAATTTGGACGACAACTTCAAAAGAAATTGCAACAAAATTTATAGAAAATTTGGTTTCAAAAACATAGACTTGTGTTTACATGGAGTGCTTCAAATTGCAAATCACAAAAGAGACATAAGGACATTGACAATCGAACAATAATTATACACACTAAATCATTGAGAAAAGTGTGAGATACACATACTCAATATGATGAATCTACCACTATTATAGTGGATTGTTCACTTGAGACAGCGAAAGAAGTTCCCAAAGAAAATGTGATTCTTTCCACTCCATTCATTGGAAAGGACGAAGAGGACAAATGGTTGATCAACAATCTATGGAAAATATTGAATAAATTCAACAAGACAACATATGTGTGAGCTACTTTGAAGAATATTGAATGACATTTAATAATATCTTTCATGTATAAACATGAATAACGTGATTATAATATAAATTCTTGGTCATTATATATATGACATCATGAGTTACTACTATATTTTGTAGTATTTTTCAATTTAAGTTGACCCTTATTTCATCATACTAATACAAGGATTGGTGGTTTGGTTTGTCATTAATAAAAATTAACTTATTGTTATTTTGTCATTAATAAAGGTTGGTGATTTGAATGGTTGTTTAATGTGTTCCTATAGAAATTTATTATTCCAATATATATGACATCATGACTTATTACTATATTTTGTATTATTTATCAATTTAAGTTGACCTATATTTCATCATACTAATATAAGGATTGGTGGTTTGGTTTGTCATTAATAGAAATTAAATTATTGTTATTTTGTCATTAATAAAGGTTAGTGATTTGAATGGTTGTTTAATGTGTTCCTATAAAAATTTATTATTCCATATAAATTTAGAAGATGTATTAGGTTGTATGTCGTAATTATTAAATAATAATTTCGATTGTTTGTTTAAATTGTACCTTGTTTAAATTGTACCATTGCTATTATTTTTAAATTATGGTTTAATTGATAATTATAATTATTATAAATTAGTGATTTTAAGAGTGGTTCAATGTGTTCTTTTACAATTTTCTTATTTCATAAAGGTTAAAAAATTGTATTAAGTTGTATATAGAAATTAACATATAATTAACTAGTTTGTTCGAAATTTAGAGTGTATTAGGTTGTATATGAAAATTAATATATAATTAGTTTTGTTTCTTGAAATGGGCCATTGTAATTATATTTTTCAATTACAATTTAACTGATCATTATAACTCTTAAAATCAGTGATTCGAAATAACATATCATTAGTTTGTTTGTTTGAACACTGTAACTATCATTTTTTAATTTCCATCTAACTCCTCACAATGTTCCCTTTAGATACATAAGGAAAAAGTTGATAATAGATAACAATATGATTTTTTGAAATTCTTTTAAATCTCATGTTTTGATGTCCTTAATTAATGAAGTGTTGAAATGGAGATATGTTAACGTCATATATGTGGTTGCAGTGCAGATGCAAATGGGAATTAATATTAGTAAAAATATGTTGTTGATCTTTGAGATGGAAGGAGTATTCTTCTCGTCATACACCAGAGATGAACCAAATTGTCATATTCAAAGAAAACCAGATTGGGAGTTTGGTGATAGGTACTATTTTTTTAGGCCTTTTCAGTCAGAAGTATGAAAATACTACTTAAAAAACCATAGTGTTGCAATATGGACATTAACTGTTACTAACAGGTACATTCAACAAGTACTTGAAAAATCAAATATTGATATAGGGGAATTCGAGTTCACATGGGATAGGTCCTTCTGTCGTTTGAAAATAAATTTCAAAGAAGGGAGTACAATAAAATTTTATGAGAAAAGGTTAAGTGATGTGTGGTCCCAATATGGAGATAGATATGATGAATCAAATGTACTTCTAATAGATACAACAAAGCCTACTTCTCAATTCCTCGGATATTGATCAAACCACATCTTGATAAAATTATATATAGGACAAGAACAACATACTTGGCTTATGCAGGTTTTATTCCCCTTTCTTAAGACACTTCATCGTATCAAAGAAAAACATGACTACATTCGAATGTTCAATAGAACATCAACTTCATTGTAGTAGATGAATATATTTTCTTTTAAAGATTTGTTCACAAGTACATTCCAAATTTCCAATTGGTGAATCAACTCGTACAATTTTATATATTTTTTAATATATGTTAATTGACAATTATATTAATATACATTTCTATTATTGTTTATAGTTTATTTTACGTGGATATTGTTGCACCATACAATTTTTTTTTATACTGTATAATTTTTTCTTCAAATTTGTATTATTAAATGAATTATTTGTAATTGAAATCATCTCATATGAGACAATGAGGGACAAATCACTTTATTGACATTTATTTACTTACATGTATTTGTTAGCGTCGGAAGTCACTCCTGGATTGTAGCAGGAGCAGAGCCTGACACCCATCAATTTTATGTCACGATTTGTTTTTAGAGGTTGATCAAATGGAAAGAAACTCATAATCATATCATTATAACTCAGACAAATGGGATGGAAAAGCAGTGACATATGAGGTCTTGACCTAACTCAAGCCAGTAATAATGATAGTGGTGAGTAAGTGGAGGGAAAGAGAGGGGAAATAAAGTCTTCTCTGGACATCCAGTCTTTCAATAGTCTTCACAAACGAGGAAAAGTCTTGGATATGAGATCCTCTCAGAGCTGAATAAACTTCAAAATGAACCTAAAAAGATTGCATAACTGATATAATCAAACCTACATTATATAGCTATGCAACACCCGACTGGATCATCCTTGCCCGAGCTTTCAGATTCAGAGGGAAAAAGGAAAAGAAGAAGCTAGCTTCCATTAAACAAGAAGTCTCAAATGTTCTACTATAACCAGAGAACCAGAGGCTAGATTAAAGATTTACAATCAGGAGTTGTGCTCTACCATCGATGCTTATAAAAATACAAAACTAAGTACATATACTCCTAAAATTTCACCTAGCATAGGTGTCTCAGAACTTTCAAGGTGTGGTGTCTCTTCAGTCAAATCTAGCCTGAACTCCTTTGTCAGACGTCATCTTAACTTTGCATGGCATTTGCAGGGGGGGTAGCTGAAACATTAAAGGATAAAATAGTGTGTGTAGACTCCTCTGGTTAGACAAGAACTCACCATGGCTTCTTTGGATAAAACCAACATATAGGACCATATCGGGTAGACTACCTGCCAGAACCTCCATGCTTTGCATTTAATGAGTGAGACGAGGTTTCAACTACCTCCATCCACCTTCATTTATTTTTAGCAAGGACCAAGATCGAGGTTGAGCTGAATGGGTTTCTAGAGAACACGATGATCCCTTCTGCAGCTAAACCTAGTGCTTTGGCCCTTTGCATATTTCTTTCTATCACCCCCAAGTGACCAAGGGCTGTGACCCTATGCCTATCTTCAAAGGAGCTTTCGGCATTTCGCATTTTAACGATTTGAAATGCAGTGGAGGAAAAATACCCTCTGTTCTCTTGAAGTCCTGGTAGCCAAAATGGCTTGATCATGTGGCATGCATCCTATTGGATGGATGGCCTAGATCAACACTTGAATGAATGTGGGACTGCCTCTGGCCTAGACCCTTTCGACGTTTTGGGCTTCGGGATTTTGAAATGAAGCGAAAGGATGAGACCCTATGTTCTCTCGAAGTCTTGGTAGTCAAAATGGATTGATTGCATGCCATGTGTCCCATTGGATGGATGGCCTAGATCACTTCTCAAATGTGGGACCGCCTCTGGCCTAGACCCTTTTGGCGTTTTGAGCTTCGGGGTTCTAAAATGCAGTGAAAGGATGAGACCCTCTGTTCTCTCAAAGTCCCAGTAGCCGAAATGTCTTGATCGCATGCCACGTGTCCCATTGGATGAATGGCCTAGATCATTTCTTGATCAACGGTCCTGGTTCTTTCAGGATTTCGCGCACCGGGGATACATGATGCAAGGAGGAGAGACCCTTGTATGTTGAAGTCCTGGTAGACGAAATACCAAAATGGCTTGATTGTTTCGTGAGTTTGGCCATAGGAGATGAGATTATTCACTTGACCACATGCAACTCTGTGACCCAAACTTACCCGATGGTCATCGATCTACCGCGTCTATGGATCCTCGTCGTTGAAAGACAAAATGCCCACTCGCTTGATTTTAATCCCGAAATGGTCTTATTATGTGGGTTGTGCTCAGTGCTCATGGCTGTGGCCTTTGAATAAAACACACTCGACCGGTTTTCAAACCCCACTTCTATGCATTTACACCAGGGGCCCAAAACCATAAGAAAACACCATCTTGCAAGAAATTGCACTAACATTAGGCTCCATGGGGGATAGATTCATCCCTACAATGCTCTAAGAACTCATTTACAGATTCAATGCCTTGATGTTGGGCTATGGATTCGTCTATTAAGACGAAAATAAATAATTAAACAACTAAAAGGACAATATTTAAAAAACGAGGAGCCGCCTATGGCTCAAACAAAACATCTTTTCAAGAAATGCCCATTTACTGGGCCATTAAAGACTTCCTCACCCTCCAAATCCTGCAACCTATAAGTGTTATTTGAGAATACTTCAGTGATCCTAAAGGGCCCGATCCAAAGGGAATAAAACTTGTTGTGTTTGCCCCTATCCTTCCTGGGTGCATCCCACTTAAGCACCAAATCCCCGAGCTCGAATTCCTTCTTTGTGACCTTCCTGTCAAAAGCATGCTTGACCTTCTTCTGATGACTATGGGCCACATCCATCACCTGTTCCATGATCTATTGCACCTCCACTATTTGATGAATCCTTTTGACCATATGATCTGGCTCTCCTTCAAGATCTTGGAAGAATTTTGCTACAGGTAACGCGAGTTGAGTGGGAAAAATAGTCTTTGTCCCATAAACCAGTTGAAAAGGTGAGGTGTCCAGGGACTTTTTCATTTTCACTCAATTGGCCCATAGAGCAAATTTGAGCTTTGAATCCCAGACCCTCTTATTGTCTTCCAACAATATTTTGATGAGCTTGATTAGGATTTTATTGGAAGATTCTACCAGTCCATTTCCTTGAGGATAATAGGGGGTGGAGTGAATCAGAGAAATTTTGAATTGTTCACAGAAATTAATCAGAGGCTCAGACTTGAAAGAAGAAACATTATCAGTGACAATTCTGCTGGGACAGCCAAATCTGGCTATGATATCCTCTAGGAAGTTGATAATAACCTTGTGAGAAGCACTCCTGGTGGGGGCCACTTCTATCCACTTAGTGAAATAGTCTGTTGCAGTTAGGATCCATCTGTGCTGGCCACTTGAAGGAGGATGAATATCCCCAATGAAGTCCAACCCCCACTATTGAAAAGGTGCTAAAGCTACCACAAGCTTTAGTGGTAGTGAGTTGAGCTACTACTTCCCTGAGAACCTTTGGCATTTTATACAAGCTCTAATTTCTCTGCAGACATTAGTGAACAAGGTGGGCTAGTAGTACCCATCCCTAAGAATTTTGTGAGTTGTGGTATTCCAAAAATGATGCCTTCCACAAAGGTTGCCATGGAACTCAAACATAACTTTATGGGCTTCCTGTGGGCTCAGACATCTCAGCAACACCCCTAGGGGGTCTCTCCAGTACAAGACTTGGTCGATGAGGCAATACCTTATCGTATTGAGATTTAAAGCTCTTGCCTTACTCTTACCCATTCCATTAGGAGGCTTCAACTCTTGTAGAAATTACAAAATGTCTCAGTACCAGGTGCATTCTTCTAGTGATGAGCCATCGTGAGAGATTTTGCTGGACAACTCAGGTGGATGATTTTATGAGCAAGTATTTATGAAGCTAACCCCCAAGGCCCTATAATTGGATTCATCCAACAGCTTGGCTAAACCCAACCCTTTAACCAACTTGGTGGGCTTTATCTCTAGGTCAAATTCCAAAATCTTGGTGATACATTTACCTCTTCTTCCATCTACATCAGGTTGTATGAGGATATCTTTCACAGATGTTGAAGGCACGTACGCAGTCACTTTTGAGTGCAAGACATAGACTCTGAAATCTTTGAGAGCCTTCACTAATGCATAAGCTTGTTTCTCCATGATTTCATACTTGATATTTGCATCTCTTAATGCCTTGATAAAGAAGGAAATGGGTTTCTCTCGACCTTCCTCATTTTTATGCAACAAGACCGTTGCTACTATGTCAAAAGAAGCGAACAAAAAAATTAGAAAATCCTTGGAATAGTTAGGACTGATCAGCATAGGTGCCTCAGTGAACACCCTTTTTATTTAGATGAAATATTGCTTGGGATCGATAGTCCATTTTACTTCATTTCCTTTCTTGAGCATGGTTGTGATGTGTTTCACCAACTCAGCAAAATTTGAGATGAATTTCCTCAGAAAATTAATCTTCCCCAAAAAGCCCTAAACTTCCTTTCTAGATCTGGGAAGTGACCGAGTCTGAATTGCCTCTACCTTGTTGGGATCAATCCTCACTCCTTTGGCTGATACTATATGGCCTAACAACTTCCCCTCCTTCATAGAAAAAATGGACTTCTTGGGATTTAAGGATAGGCCAAACCTCCGACACTTCAAGAAAAATTTCCTCAGGTGACAGCAATGCTCTTTGTCAGACCTGGAGAAGAATGTGATGTCGTCTAGATATATCACCACAAACTGATCTTTCTCCCCAATGAAGTCTATATCCATGGCTTCCTGAAATGTTTCTCCTGCATTCATCAATCCAAAAGGCATTTTGGCATACATGAATGTGCCCCAAGGAGTGGTGAAGTTCATTTTTTCTTTGTCCTCGAGCATGACCGATATCTGGTTATAACTAAAAAAACCATCAATCATGGATATCCTAGATGAACCAGTTACCCTATGCAATATGTGTTCCATGTTGGGCAGGGGATAATTGTCTTTGTTTGAGCTCCTGTTCATGTTCCTGAAATCAACACAGAGCCTGATCTCTCCACTTTTCTTCCTCACCCGGACCAATCTAGCCACCCATTCGGAATATCTCAAGGGGAAAATGATTTGGGCATCTAACGACTTCTTCACTTCTCTCTCCATGAAAGGAAACAACATGGGGTTTATCTTTCTTAGCTTTTCCCTAAATGGTTTAGCCTCTTCCTTCAGTGGGATTTTGTGTTCAATGACAGATGTGTCATATGTCTTGAGGTCTTCATAGGTCCATGCAAACACATCAACAAATTCTCTTAATAATTCTGTTTATTCGGCCCTTTGTTCTTGGGACAGGCTGCTTGACAACTTGACAAACTTAGGCTCCTCTTATGTTCCAATGTTGCACTCAGATGTATCAACATCTCCTCTTGAAATCTTACCTTTTATTGCCACAACATTCCCATCGAACAGTCTTTCTAAAGGGACTAGTCCCCTTGGAATGTGATTGTTGGGAAACTAAACAATATGGTGATTAAAAATTTTATTTAAGAATACCTCAGGGTGAGGGTCACCTTCGGGATCAAGGTCCTGATCAATGTGCAATGCAGAAAACTCATCGGTGGACTGAAGAAATTTTTCGATTTCAAGATCGTCTTTGAATACCTTCCAATGCTTTACATTGTCTGGGATGGATGGACTATATCTTATCTTGACCCCATATTTGATCTTCGGTGGCAGAGGGATCCTGAACAGACTAGCTGAGACAGCTAAGGAATCGACCAAAGTATTCTCCTCTCTTGGGATAAAATAAATGTTGAAAGCCGAGAAGAAATTATCAATCAGGTGCCATACCTCATTTCTGTAAATTCTGAGTTGAGGATGCTTTGCCCGATAAACATTCCCGACTTGTTGGATTATCAATTCAACATCTCCAAACACTGCTATCTCCCTTATTCCCATTTCTTTTGTAGCCCTCATACCTAGAACAAGAGCTTCATACTCTGCCACATTGTTGGTGGTTTCAAATTCCAGCTTGTATGACAGGGATATGGTCTCTTGACAAGGTGACATGAAAACCAGTCCAGCGCCAGTGCCTATACTGGAAGAAGCTCCATCAAAGAACATTTTCCAAACAGAGGTGGTTGGAAGAGGTATCTCCTAATTAAAAATGGGCTACTTTCTGATCTGTAAAGGGGCATCAGGAGTCTCAGTGATCTGCAATAAACTAGACCCCAAATCAGTGTCAAGTGCAAAGATGGGATGATTGGTGGGGTTTGCTTCATCACTGACAATATAGGCTAGCTAGGCTTCTCTGTACAACCTCCTGTTTTCCCCTCCAAAGATTGGAATGGTGGCATATGTGAGATCCATCTGTAATTTTCCTCCAAGTCTTTTAATCCAAGACCTAGACAACATCATGTCAAACTTGGGGGGAACATCAGCTACCACAATGTCCATGACCACACTCTTCATTGGTAGATGAAATAAAGAGAACACCAAGTATTTGATGACTCCAAGACATTGCACCCTCCTTGAATCAAAAGAGTACAAATCATGATAAGCCTTTGTCACTTCCAGTCCCAATTCTTCCATGACTATTTTGGGCATAAAGTTGTGGGAAGCTCCTGAATCCATGAGGTAATTATGCATCACTTTATCATGTATGTTCAGGGAGGTGTAGAAGGGAGGGGATGAATCATCTCTGTCTTCTACCATGGGACCTAGGATGACTGCTGGCATTTCATATTGAAGGTTCACTGAGTCAGAGGAAGGCTAGGGGGACCTTTTAAAATCTTCATTTTTAACTAGCTCTAAGAGGGGTACGAGAATTCTGATATTTTGAATTTCATGCTCAATATTAAAGGAGGAAATAGGCTTAGGAGCTTACCTTACCTCAGAGACAGGTTCTTTGACTGCTGGCGAAGTATTCTAAGTTTTCTTTTCTTTAGTAGTGATTTTTGCATATTTAGTAGGCCTTTCTGCTATGAGGGGCTAATCTTGGTTGTCAAAATTTACTTCTTTCTTCTTTGACCTGAGAGGGTATCTGTTAGGGGTGTTGTTGGCATTTTCTCCTTTACCTAACTCATTTATTTGAATTTTCATAAGGGATTCTTCATATGCAGACTGAGTCAAATGGGGAAAAGGGGAAGTTTCTTCAATACAATGAATTTCAGGGTCAAGATCATCTATCTCCTCTCCTTCCTCATGAGAAACTAGGTTATTTTGGAGAGGGGTTTGAATCCTTTGATCTTCCCTATCTTTCCCCTTTTTTTCCCTTGGGAAATCTAGTGGCACATTTTTATTCGGTCTCCTAAAACCTCTATTATCAACATTATGGGGATTTCTGTACATGGGCTTCCCTTCTAACTATCACCTTTCCATCCTAGCCGAAAGCGATTTTAGCATTCTAGTTACCTCATCCGACTGAAGGGGAAGGGGAGAGAAATTGGATGGGGAGGCTTCAGGTCTTTTCCTAGATATGTCTCTATCAGCCTTATCCCTAAGTCGGTCAACAGTTAGTATGTTAGATTCTATTAAGAACCAAACATCAATATAGGATAGAAAAACCTCAAGAAAAGTACTCAACGCCTTGAAAAAGAGATAATATCAGATAATAAGCCTCTTCGAGGGGGCAACCTCCTTTTAC
>JZKD02S0338305.1:228004-245315 GCA_000966675.3 Picea glauca | reverse complement strand
CTTCTCAGAGATAAGCTGCCACCATTCTAGCGAGTCTTTCACTCTGTATTTTTACAGTCTCTGTACATTTATTTGATTAATAGAAATCGTGTATTACTGTATATCTTTGTTTATGCTTGCATATCTGATACATTTATGTTATATTATTGAATATCTGTAATATCTCTGTGCATTTGTTTATTATATCTCCGCTCTCATTTCGTGCCGAAAATAATCTGGATCATTATAATTACACTGATAATGCACAAAAATTAAAACTCTTTCCAACTACACTAAAAGATTCAGAAATAAGGTGGTTTATGAGCCTAGGATAACACACTATCTTGTCTTGGTATGGTATGAAGGAGACCCATAAATACCCAAGGATTCTCAGAATGACATATTCAAAATGCAACAATCTGAGGAAGAAAGCTTGGAAGATTACATAAAGGGGTTCATGTACAACTACCAAAAGACTAAGCAATTTTCCTTAGACATAGCTACAGTTAGGACTATCTTCCTAAAGGGTGTGAGGGATTACTACATTGAAGTAATAAACCTCATGATTTTTGGAGATGTGTACCAAAAACCATTTGCAGACATAGAAGAGTATTGTAAAAGATACTCCCGCTGTCAAGCCAAAACTGGAAAAAGTGTAAGGGATCCTAAAAATAGAATTGTTAAATCCACATTAGGAGGTGTTACTAGGATTGAACTGGGGAACCTATTAAAAACTTCAAAACATAAATCCTAAACACCATTAGTTCCCAACTTGATACCATAAATATTAAAAGGAAACAAGAGGAAGAAAGTGTTGCCTTAGTAATTTTTTGTCATTGTTGTAGGAAAACAAATCCTGAAAAGGAATGCCCCCTTAATGTTATTGAAATATGTGGCCTCTGTACAAAGGATCATCCTACTAATTATCACCCTTATTTACTTGGAATTAAAGCCATATTCAAAGGAGGAGGAGAACCTCATGAAACATCTTACCCCCCTAAGAAGCCATGGAGACAACAAAATCCCAATATGTTTGCAGACCCTACTACACAATATTCACAACAACAATGGGTACCTCCCATGTCTTATCCCCAATGGACACCACAAAAGCCACAAATCCAACCTTGGAAACAAGGATGGAGAGGGCCTGCATATGGGAATGTTACCTTTCAACCAACAAATTTTCTCACCTATCCACAATACCCTTCAAATATTTCTCAATTTCTCCCAGGATTTAATCCTCCTGCTCTTCCTTCACCTCCATAGCTGCAGCAACAACTTGCACTGCCTATGAATCCAAATAAACAACAAATGCAAGTTTCATCTATTCAAAACCCTCCTTGGCCTACCCCTATTCCTTCACAACCTATCCCTAATCCGAATAACAGGCCTACACAAATTGTAGAAAACATTGAAGTACAAACCTTCCCCACTTATGTAATAACTACAACTCCATTTAATGGAATTGAATTAAGATCAGGGAGGGTTGTAAATAAAACAAATCCTATTGTGGTTATTCAAGAAGAAGAAGAACTAAATAATCACACGGATCAAGAATAAGAACAAATATATATTCAAACAGTTCAAAGAAATGAACAAATGACTAATCCATTAAATGAAGAAAGAAACACCCTTGTACAACAAGAAACTCCTCCCAATTCCTATGCAGCAAAAACACCTCAGAAAACAAATCCTCCTTATCCAGAAAGGTTACTCGTAAAGAAATCTGAGGAACCTCTAGGACATTATCTAGAGACTAAACCTAGAAATATATGTGTGAATATCCTCCTACTACAGGCCATCAAGGATATACCTATTTATGATAAAATTGTAAGGGACCTTGGCATTAAAAATCCAGGGAGGAAGAGGAAGGAGCCTTCTATCATAAAGGTGGTTGGACAATTGTCAGAGTTTATAACATAAATTCCATCCAAGTATAGTGATCCAGGGAACCCATTGGTAACCATAGAAATTAATGGCGTTTCTTTGCCAAACACACTGATTGATCTAGGGGTAGCAATAAATGTTATGTCAGTAAACAATTGAAAACACTGCAACTAGATCACCTAAGACCAACAAAAACTTTTCTAGAGCTTGCAGACAAATCAGTCATCACCCCAGCAGGAATTTTAGACGATATAACAAATACCTTGGCTTCATGGGAATACAATTTCCAATGGCACTCAAAGTAAAAAAACTTATCCTTTTTCCCCCTACCCAACCAGCCATTGAAGTTCCTCTCTGGTTGGAGAATCCCTATGGGGAGGAGGATTGTACTCAACCCTTATTGACACTTGAACAAGTAAAAGGAGTTCAAGAGCAAACTAAAGAACAAATTTTAAGTCTATTCTTGGTTGATTCAACATGCATTGAATATCCTCAATCTTTTCCTAACTATACACATATCTTTAGCTCTGAATTCCAAGAAATTTGGCACCCCTCCACCTCTTCAGTAGCCACTGTTTCAAAAATATATGAAGGGAAAGAATCATATGTTCAAGTTGTTGAAATCAATCCTAGGAAATATTTGTATATCAATGCTATCTTAGAAACAGATCAACAATAGAAGTTGATACAGATGATTCAAGGGAAATCTGGTGCTTTTGCATGTGATTACTCTGACATGAAAGGGATCCACCCAGACACTTGTATGCATCATATTTACACTAACGATCAAATAATACCTGTCAGGCAACCCCAAAGAAGAATGAATCCATCCTTGAAAGACATAGTGAAAGAAGAACTCCAAGAAATCCTACAAGCCAATTTCATTTACCCTATATCAGATAGCAAGTGGGTCTCCCCATTAGTTATTGTACCTAAGAAAAATGGGAAATGGAAGATTTGTGTGGACTTTCAAGAATTAAACAAGGATATCCTCACCAAGACTATTCAGCTACATCAAAAATACCGAGTTGATAGGTTGCCTGAGGCCTTATGGGCCTATAGGATAGCTTGGAGAAATACAACAGGCCATACACCTTATGAGTTGGTGTATGGGAAGAAGGAACTATTTCCCATAGAGTTTCAAGTAAAAACCTTCAGGATTGCCATATAATTAGGGATGGATCTGAATGAAGCTAAAAAACATAGGCTATTATAATTAAATGAGATTGATGAGATAAGACAAGATGCTCTACAATGAACCACCCTTATATAAGAGAAAAGGACCAAATGGCATGACAAGTACATAAAAAAGAAGTCCTTTCAGTCAGGTGATTGGGCCCTCCTATATGATAGTAGGTTTAAAAATTTTAAAGGTAAATTGTCTACTAGATGGTTGGGACCCTATGTGGTTGATGACAATGGTTCAGTAAGGATAAAGACCATTGATGAGAATCAGACTCCCTTTGTCATAAATGGGCATCAACTGAAGGTTTATCATAATCCTCTATTAAAAGAGGATTTTGTCAAAAATGTTCTTCAGAGTTCCGAAATGCAATTGGTAAGCAAGAGGGTCTCTTCTCATGCTGACCCACCACAGTAAGTTCAATTGCATGAATTAATTTAGCTATGTACATAGGTGTTTCATTAGATAGAACTCTTCTTTTATTTTTCTGATATAACTAACAAAAACAAAAAGTTGGTTGTGTTCTCGTGTAGATAAATGAATAAGGAGGACATTCATCAGATGGAGTCTTCCTTAAGTTTTTCAGACTCTTTAAAAATTAAAACATCGACAAGTAGGAATTGGCCCGGGCTCGAGAAAAATTCAAGGGATAGTATATAGATTTTTCTTGAAGTTTTTTAGACTCTTTAAAATTGAAAAAACTGGCGAGAATGAACTGAACCGGGCTCGAGAAAAATCCATGGGATGGTATAAAGAGTTTTCTTTAAGTTTTTCGGACTCTTTAAAATTGAAAACACCGGCGAGCATTAACTAATCTGGTCTCGATAAAAATCCACATAAAAGTAGTAGTTAGGATTATTATTATTTTTGTAATAAAAAGGAAGTGCCAACAGGAGAAGTGATCAGCCTGGTTCCAAAAGAGGAGGGTTCTGAAATTTCAACAACTGGTCATCCAATTCCAAAATACCCTCTTGTCACAGAACTTGGGGTCCAATCAGCAAATTGTTTTTTCATTATTCCAATGCAAACTCAGAATTCCTAAGTGTTGGTATTTGTTCCATCTACATGGTTTTTCAGTTGAATTAGATCACATAACACCAGATACTTATACAAGACACTACCACTAGGTACTGTGTCAAAATATCTTCAAGTACCAGAATACAATGTTCACCTCTACGCTATTCTGGTACTGGACCATCTTGCTATGCTTATCCAGTACCAATGGTCATTTATGCGCTATTCTGGTACTAAACTATCTTGCTGTGCTCATCCAGTACTAGACCACATTGGTACTGAAGAAGGAACCCTGTGCTACTCTAGTACTGAACCAGCTTGTTGTACTCATCCAGTACCAATGGTCATTCTTGTGCTCATCCAGTACTAGACCACATCCAGTACTGAACAATGTCTTTGTGTTCATCCGGTGTCGAATAATGAACCCTACGCTATTCTGGTACTGAAAATAACTCTACATATAGGTGATCCAGTACTCACTTGATCTGGTACTGGTAATAAGGTGACTGGTAGCTCTAATCATATTTCCAAGTTGTTGCTCGATTTTAGTACTACGGCATACAGATTCAACATTTTTTTCGTTTTATTAAAGAAATTAGAATGAGTATGCATTAAACATATGGTTACTCTGGAATCATGACACACTCCCTACCATGAACTTTTGTAAAATCCCTGTCTACATTTTTGTATGAAGAAAACGTCCCTATTTCCCAAAATGTTGAGAGTACAAGGTCATTGTGTCTCTCACAGGATCAAATTCATGCCTTTTTGTCTATCTGGTAAATAAATCACATAATCCCATGATTCACTATCGTGCCATATTGTTGTCCCTTGACCAAGTCTTGGGAGATTCTTGGTCATGTTGACCCATCTTTGGACTTCAATAGCCTGTCGAAGGAGGAGCGTAAGATGAAGTGGAGATCACAGGATCTCGGTCCCTTTTTGGGTCCTTCTTGGGTTTTTGGGAATATGTAATGGGATTGGGATGTTGTCCCATGGGTTTTACCCATGCTAATTAGGCCTATTTTGTAAAGTATAAATAGATGTCTAGGCAATGAAAGAAAAGAGAGACGAACAGTTAGGTTGATGAGCTAATTGCTAGATCTATATGATAGAAGGATTGTAAGTGCTTTGTGCCTGTGTGAGACTTGCAGAGCTAAGTGCAAGTCATTGTAAGAAGTTGTGGAAGGATTTGTGCTATAGCGCAAGGAAGAAGGATCTAGCGAGATGTGCAAATATTCTATCCTATGCAGAGTAAGGTTTTTGAGGCTCTATGCTTGTAGCCGATTGACTGAAGATAATAAATAAGAATATTTGGTGGAAGTAGCCCCAGGGTGGGGGTGAACCACGTAAATACTATGTTATCTTTCTCTGTTCTTGTCTTAATGTGTTTATGTATTATTATGCTACGTGCTTTGAGATGATTAAATATATATGCTTATGCTTAGTGCTAATAATGTATGAGAATGTTAGATCTGTTCTATATGCATGTGTTGAGTACTTGATCTGCTAGATCTGACCTATCTGTTGATGCTAAGTGCTTAATTACGTTAGATCAGTATGAATGTTGTGAAGCTCATTTTATCAGCGAAGTGGTTATTGATTGCATATTGTGGAACGGATGGTGCTAGGTTCTCTATTAAGTATCATAATAACATATATGTGTCCCAGCTAAGGTTGCAGACACTTGAGTCTTGCAACCACCCCTGCCTCTACCTCAGGTGAGACTTCATCTACTTCACAGGTGTTTCCAAAAGGGTCGGTAGTTAGGGTATTATTGGTGTGTTTTTGTAGCGTTGAACCCTGGTTCTGGCCCTATGCCAAAAAATGGTTTCGTTTCCAGGAGTTGAAACTGTGATTATTGGGGATTGAGAAAGAAGAAGCTTTGTGCAAATATTTGACCTGAAATTGTGATTGTTGGGGACTGAGAAAGAAGAAGCTTTGTGCAAAGATTTGACTTGAAACTGTGAAATATCCGTGCGAAGATATGTTTCCCTAGTGCACAACATTTTACTGGACTTGTGAAACTTTGTGCTAAGAGGAAGGATAGTGTTAGCATCGAAAGTCACTCCTATATTGCTTGCAGGAGTAGAGCCTGACACCCATCAGTTTTATGTCACAATAGTTTTAATGGATGATCAAATGGGGAGAGACTCAAGGAAATATCACTCTAACTCAGGGACTGGGTCTAGCATGTAAGGAACAAAGGAGGTCTTGATCTAACATCAGCCAGTGGGTTGATTAAAAGGTGAGCAGGTGGAAGACTTGGTGAGAAAGATGGACAAACAACTTTAGGCAGCAGGATTCCAGCGATTTGTAGAGGAAAGGCTTTGAATGCAAGATCCTCTTGGTTCAGGGTCTCAAGAAACTAAAAGGGGACTTGACTGGATCCTCCAATTCCAAGTTACTCAGCGCCGGGAAAATCACAAGAACTGATTAGAAATGATGTAAATGCTACAGTGATCCAACCTACATCATCCTATAACAGCTACAACTCGACTGGATCCTCCAATTCCGAGTTGTTTTAACACAGTATAACAAAGACATAAAAGAAACTGACATTCATAAGGAAAGAAGTCTCAAAAGTCCATGCATAACCAGAGTATCAGTGCTTCATTAAAAATTTACAACCGGGAGCTCTGCTGAACCATTGATAGATACAAAAATGGAGAAAATGCCTACATATACTCAAAACAACAACAACAACAAAATCGAGACGTTGCATTAAACACATTCTTTCCGCATGGCTTATGACAATCTTCAACTACCATCTCTGAATGATCGTGCAACTTATGGTAGACGCAATCGGATTCCTAACAGTTCCATGGGTGAACCGACGTGCCTTTAATTCATTGTCGGACTTTCCCATTATGGGGGAGGCAATGTCTAACCACCACCAACTACCCTAATAACTACTTCATTGGGATTGAGGATGTCCCGGCCAACTCGACACCTTTGGGACGTGGATGGCCCCTTGCACTGCCACCTGGACTGACCTTCCTGATGAAAAGGCATGCTGGCCAGTGCAAAGGATAGGGCGCATAATGGGAGTGGTGGTGCCAACATTGGGAGGGTGAGGTAAGAAGTGATGAGGTGTGAGGGAGGTTACATGGGAAGACACATGGCGGAAGGAAATAAGCGGAGGGGATAGGAGATGAGATAAAATGGACACATTGTTAGTGGGAGGCTAACATGGACGGGAGAGGAACACGCGGTAGGTGGTGAAAGGATGATGAGATGGACTAAAAGAGTGGATATGGGGGGACACAGGGCAACTGGGGAGAAGGGCCCACGTTGATTCAAAACAAAGCAGCTAAGAAGGATGGGATCGCCTGAGTGTCGTTGATCTGGGCGCTTTGATCTTGGCCATTGGGAAGATGTGTGTCTGATTCCGGACCCCCCCCCCCCTCTGCTTAAAGGTAGAAAGGTGGGGGGGGTCCGAAATCTCCTTGAGTGACGTTGATCCAGGCGCTTTGATCTCAACCGTTGAAGAGGTGCACCCCTGATTCTGGACCCCCCCCTTCCGCTTAAAGGTAGAAAAGCGGGGGGGCTCTAGAATCTGATGCACACCGTTGATCTGGGAGCGCGAAATCCTATCGTCCAGAATTGATTTCCATTTAAACACAGATGTATTTGTATCTAGAACTTAGGACAAGTGGGTTTTTTACCCATTCCTTCACATTTTACACCCCCCCCCCTTACCAGAAATATTGCTAACATTTATCCCCATGGGGGATAGAGTCCTCCCTATGATGCCCTAAGAACACTTTTGCAGATTCAGTGCCTTACTGTTGGGCTAAGGAGTCATTTATTAAGCTGAAAACAAAAACAATATTTCCAAAAAACAAAAGAGCCGACTGCGGCTCACAAAAAACATTTTTTCAAGAAATGCCCATTTACTGGGCCACTAAAAAATTCTTCACCTTCCAAATCCTATAACCTGTACGTGTTGTTCGAAAATACTTCAAGGATATTGAAAGGCCCAAACCAGAGGGCATCAAACTTACTATGCTTTCCCCTGTCGTGCCTAGGTGCATCCCATTTGAGCACCAGATCACCCTGCTCGAATTCTTTCTTTCTACCTTTCCTGTCAAAATCCTTCTTGATCTTCTATTGATGGTTGTAGGCCCTGTCCATGACCTGTTCTTTGATCTGTTGCACTTCCACTATCTGATGAATCCTTCTAACCATATTTTCAGGCTCTCCTTCAAGGTCCTGGGGGAATTTTTCCATAGATAAGGCGAGTTGGGTAGGGAAAATGGCCTTTGTTCCGTAAACAAGCTGGAAGGGTGAGATGCCTAGGGACTTCTTCATTGTCACTCGGTCAACCCACAGAGAAAATTTGAGCTTCGAATCCCAAGACCTTTTATTGTCTTCCAGTAATTTCTTAATGAGCTTGATCAGAATTTTATTGGAAGACTCCGCCAGTCCATTTCCATGAGGATAATAGGGAGTAGAGTGAATCAGTGAAATCTCAATCTATTCACAGAACTTGATCAGTGGCTCAGACCGAAAGGGGGAGGCATTATCAGTGACAATCCTGCTAGGGAAGCCAAATCTGGCTATGATGTCCTCCAGGAAGCTGCTAATTACTTTGTGGGAAGTGCTTCTGGTGGGGATAGCCTCTATCCATTTGGTGAAATAGTCTGTTGCAGTCAGGATCCATCTGTGCTGGCCACTTGAGGGAGGATGAATTTATCCAATGAAGTCCAATCCCCACTGCTGAAAGGGTGCTAAAATTACTACAGGCTTTAATGGCAGAGATTTGAGTTGTTGCTTTCCTGAGAACTTCTGGCATTTGATGCAATCTCTGACTTCTCTGTAGACATTAGGGAATAAAGTGGGCCATTAATACCCATCTTGGAGGATCTTATGGGTTGTGGTCTTCCAGGAATGATGACCCCTGCAAAGGCCACTGTGGAAATCAAACATAATCTGTTTGGCTTCTTGTGGGCCCAGGCATCTTAAAAACACCCCTAGAGGGTCTTTCCAGTACAAGGCTTGGTCAATGAGGAAATATCTGACTGCCTTAAGCTTTAAACCTCTCTCCTTGCTCTTTTCCATTCCATTAGGAGGCCTTAATTCTTGCAAAAAATACAGGATATCCTTGTACCAGGCACATGCTACTAGTGATAAGGTACCTTGGGAACTCTTGTTGGATGACTCGGCTTGCTCATTGACGTAGTTAATCCCCAAAGCTTTGCAATTGGACTCAGCCAACAGCTTGGCCAAACCCTTCCCCTTTATCAACTTGGTGGGCTTGATCTCCAGATCAAATTCTAGGATTTTGGCAATCCACTTACCTCTTCTTCCGTCTATGTCAGGCTGTATAAGAATGTCCTTCACAGAGGCCGAAGGAACATATGCAGTGACCCTTGAGTGCAAGACATAGAGTCTGAAAGATTTGAGGGATTTCACCAAGGCATACGCCTACTTATCCATGATCTCGTACCAGATTTCTACATCTCTCAATGCCTTGTTGAAGAAGGCAATAGGTTGCTCTCGCCCTTGATCATTCTTCTGCAATAAAACTACTGCTACTGTATCACAGGAAGCAAAAGAAAAAATCAGGAAATCTTTAGAATAATCAGGACTGATTAGCATAGGTGCCTTAGTCAATGCCCTCTTTATTTGGACAAAAGATTCCCTGGGTTCAGTAGTCCATTTCACTTCATTTCCCTTCCTGAGCATGGTTGTGATGTGTTTCACCAATTCAGCAAAATTTGAAATGAATCTCCTCAGAAAATTTATCTTCCCCAAAAAGGCCTGAACTTCCTTCTTAGATCTGGGAAGTGATAGGGTCTGAATTTCTTTTACCCTACTAGGGTCAATTCTTACTCCCTCTGCTGACACTATATGGCCTAGTAGCTTCCCTTCCTTCATAGCGAACAACGATTTCTTGGGGTTTAAAGATAGGCCAAACCTTCGACACTTCAAGAAAACCCTCTTCAAGTGGTAGCAGTTCTCCTTATCTGTCCTGGAGAAGACCATGATGTCATCTAGATAGATTACCATGAACTATTCCTTCTCCCCAATGAAGGCTATGTCCATGGCTCACTGAAATGTTTCTCCTGCATTTATCAGTTCGAAAGGCATTTTGGCATACATGAATGTGCCCCAGGGAGTGGTGAAGGTTGTTTTTTCCCTGTCCTCAGGCATGACTGATATCTGATTGTAACCAGAGAAGCCATTAATCATGGATATTCTATGTTCACCAGTGACCTTCTGCAGTATGTGTTCCATGTTGGGCAGGGGATAATTGTCTTTCCTTGAGCTCCTGTTCAGGTTTCTGGAATCAACACAGAGTCTGATTTCTCCACTTTTCTTCCCTACCGGGACCAAATTAGCTACCCAATCAGAATATCTCAAGGGAACAATGATTTGGGCATATAGTAGCTTCTTCACTTCTTTCTCCATGACAGGTAGCAACATGGGATTTATCTGCCTCGGATTCTTCTTGAATGGCTTGGCCTCTTCTTTCAGTGGGATCTTGTGCTCAATGACCGATATGTCATATGTCTTGAGGTCTTTGTAGGTCCATGCAAATACATCAGCAAACTCTCTCAGCAACTTGGTATATTCAACCCTATGCTCCTTGGTCAAATTCCTTGACAGCTTGACAAACTTAGGCTCCTCTGGTGTGCCAATGTTGCACTCAGCCGTGTTAGCATCATCACTTGAAACTCTACCCTTTACTATTGTGTCATTCCCATCGAACATTCTCTCTAATGGGACCAGTCCCCTTGGAATGTGATTGCCAGGCAACTGAATGATGTCATTCTTTTCTATTCTACTCAGCAGCTTACCCTCATTAAACCCTTCCTCAGAGATGGAATCTTGATCGATATGCATCTCTGAAAATTCTTCAATAGTCTCCAAGAACTTTTTGATCTCAAGATCATCTTCAAACACCTTCCAATGTTTGATGTTGTCAGGTATGGAGGGCCTGTATTTTACTTCTACATCATACCTTAGTTTGGGCGGCAAGGGTACTTTGAAAATGCTGGCTGATGTAGCCAAGGAATATGCCACTGTGTTCTCCTCTCTTGGGATGAAAGAAATGTTAAACACTGAGAAGAAACTGTCACTTAGGTCCCATACCTCATTTCTGTAACTCCTGAGTCGAGGATGCTTGGCCTATTAAGCGCTTCTGATCTGTTGGACCACCAATTCGGCATCTCCGAACACTGCTACCTCCTGAATTCCCATTTTCCTCACGGCTCTTAATCCCAGGACAAGAGCCTCATACTCTGTCACATTGTTAGTGGTTTCAAATTCCAGCTTATATGATAGGGATATGGTCTCCTGAGCAGGTGACACAAAAACCACCCCAGCTCTAGCGCCTTCTTGGGAATAGGCTCCGTCAAAAAACATTTTCCAGATGGAGGGAGGAAATTCATGGGAAGTAGTGGGATGCTTTCTGAGTTTCAAAGGAGGCTCTGGGGCATGGGTGAGTTGTAGTATATTGGAGCCTAAATCAGTGTCCAAGGAAAAGATGGGATGATTGGTAGGGTTGGCTTCATCACTGATTATATAGGCCAGTTGGGCTTCTCTATATAGTCTTCTATGCTCTCCTCCGAACACTGGGATAGTAGCATATGTGAGGTCCATCTAAAAAGTTCCCCCTAGTCTCTTTATCCAAGATCTTGATAGCAACATACCGAAATTGGGAGGAACATTGGCCACTACAACATCCATGACCACACTTTTCATGGGCAGTTGAAACAAGGTCACAACCAGGTCTTTAATCACTCCAAGACACTGAACTCTCCTGGAGTCGAAAGAATAGAGGTCATGATAGGCAAGGGTGACTTCTATCCCCAGTTCTTCCATGATGGTTTTGGGCATGAGGTTGTGAGAAGCCCCTGAATCCATCAAGCAGTTGTGCAACACTTTATCATGTATGTTCAGGGATGTGTAGAAGGGAGGGGATGAATCATCTCTATCTTCTACCATGGGACCTAGGACAATAGCTAGCTTTTCATCTTGGAGGTTTATGGAGTCTGTGGGAAGGCATGGGGCTTCAGACTGTAAAATATCAGAGAAGTTCCTTTTAAATTCTCCATGTTTAATTATCTCGGTGAGGGGCACAGGGATTCTGATCTTTTGAATTTCATGCTCGAAATTAAAAGAAGATGTAAGCTTTGGAATTTATCTTATTTCAGGAACATGATGGTGGATAGTGGGAGAGGGGTTGAACCTTCTTACCTCTGTGAGCATCTGCTACCTCACTAGCAGGTTTCTCTGCTCTATTGGACTACTCAAGAATATCATGTGTTGTTGTCCTTTTGTCGGACCTTAGGTTATACCTGCCTCGACCGCCGCTAACCTTGTTTCCTTTGCTCAATTCATTTAGCTGATTGTTCATGATAGAATCCTTGTATGCTGATTGAGTCAGATGAGGGAAAGGGGGAGTCTCTCCGAAGCAATGGATCTTTGGATCAAGTTCATCTATTTCCCCTTCTTCATCTTCGGCCACAAAATTGTTCTGTAAGGGGGCCAGAATTCTTTGGTCTTCTCTGTCTTTTCCTCTGTCTTTGTGCATAATCGGGGGAGTGATATTGTTTGGCCTCCTTAAACATCCTTTGTTTTCAGCACTCTGAGGGCCCTTATACACTTTACTCCTTTCCACCTTCAGTCGCTCCATCTGTTCAGATAGAAACTTCATCATCTTAGTCAATTCATCCACTTGAGGGTGGGGCAGCGATGGGCCAGAAGTTGAGGCTTCGAACTTTCCCTTTCTTCTGTCTATGTCGGCCTTGTCCCTTAGTTTTTCAGCTGCTAATATGTTGGATTCCACTTCTATGGATGCATATTGCATTTGAGATAAGGAGGTGGCTCTTCTTTCCCTCAATAAAAGGAAGAAATCAAGGTCAAATGCACCAGCATAGGAAATTTGGGCAGAGGCTTCTGAGGGCTTTATCTCTACAGGAATCTTATTATACATCTTATTGAATCTTTTGGAGAAGTCAAAGACAGACTCTCCTTCCATTTTCTTTAGAGACCCAAAATATGTCATGTAATACATGAAATCCTTCCTATCTCCCCACTGCCTCAAGAAAACATTATCCAGGGCTTCAATTCCAGCAATAGATCTGGGGGCTAATCCTCTAAACCATTTCCTCACCTTGCCATCTAGGCTCTGGACAAAAACTCTCATCCATACGTCTTCATTTTCAATGTTTAGGTTGTCTACATAACTGTAGAAAGCAGCCAGGTGCTCTTCCACAGTTACGTCCCCTTCCTCAGTGAACTTGGGCATGTACTTCAAGTAGTCTCCAGCAGGGAGAGGATTCATAGGATGGGGTAGGATTAAGGGATCATATCTAGCAATGACTATGGCGTCCATTCTATTCAGAGGGGGATTAGCACCAGCCATAGGAATATTAGGTGGAGGAGAACTAGGAGGAGAAGGGGTTTTCGAAGGGGATACCGGGGATGAGTCTCAAAGTGGAGTGGGGAACAAGAGAGTATTCAAGGAGAAGGCTAATGAGTTCAAGTCAGCAGGTGTTCCTCTTTGTGCGGGAGTGGGGAAATCTTCTGTAGTCCTGGGTCCATGCCAAGGAATAGCTTCAAAGGAAAGGGGAGTGACAAGGATTTCTCCCTCCAATCCCATATCAGGAGGGGAAAACTCAGTAGGAACACTCCCAAAATTCAAGAAATGGGAAACCTCTGAAGGAGGTCTATTAAGAAACTAAGGAGGAGAAAAAGGAGTTCTCACAGAAGGAGATGGCGGATTACCTATTTCGGCGATGGAAACTTCTTCTGCAGAGCTCTTTCCTCTTTTGAGAACCACCTCTGGGTCGGCTTCAGGTGTTGCTAGAGGCAGGTGTGGATGAGACCGCGTGTGTTTGCCTCTGAAAGCCACAATTATTAGAGCAGGTTTTCCCCAGTGGAGTCATCACAATGGAGTCGCCAAGTGCACAACAACAATCTTGATAACTCTAATATTTGATGCACCTTTAGAATCAGTTGATCATTTTCATTGTAGTATAGTGGTAAGTATTCTCGCCTGTCATGTGGGTGACCCGGGTTCGATCCCCAGCAATGGCGCCAAAAATGTTAGCGTCAGAAGTCACTCGTGGATTGCTTGCAAGAGAAGAGCCCAACACCCATCATTTTTATGTCACGATAGTTTTAATGGATGATCAAATGGGGAGAGACTCAAGGAAATATTACTCTAACTCAGGGACTGGGTCTAGCATGTAAGGAACAAAGGAGGTATTGATCTAGCTTCAGCCAGTGGGTTGATTAAAAGGAGAGCAGGTGGAAGACTTGGTGAGAAAGCTGTACAAACAACTTTAGGCAGCAGGATTCCAACGATTTGCAGAGGAAAGGCTCTGAATGCAACATCCTCTTGGTTCAGGGTCTCAAGAAACTGAAAGGGGACTTGACTAGATCCTCCAATTCCAAGTCACTCAGTGCTGGGAAAATCATAAGAAATGATTAGAAACGACATAACTACTACAGTGATCCAACCTACATCATCCTATAACAACTACAACTCGATTGGATCCTCCAATTCCAAGATGTTCTAACACAGTATAACAAAGACGTAAAAGAAACTGGCATTCATAAGGCAAGAAGTCTCAAAAGTCCATGCATCACCAGAGTATCAGTGCTTCATTAAAAATTTACAACCGGGAGCTCTGCTCAACCATCGATAGATACAAAAATGGTGAAAACGCATACATATACTCAAAACAAAAACAACAACAAAATCGAGACGCTTCATTAAACACATTGCGTCTGCATGGCTTCTCACAATCTGCAGCTGTCGTCTCTGAATGTTCATGTAACTTATGGCAGACACAATCAGATTCCTGATAGTTCCGTGGGTGAACCGACGTGCCTTTAATTCGTTTTCGGACTTTCCCATTATCGCGGAGGCGATGTCTAACCACCACCAACTACCCTAATAACTGATTCATTGGGATTGAGGATGGCCCGACCAACTCGGCACCTTTGGGATGTGGATGGCCCCTTGCGCTACCACCTGGACTAACCTTCCTGATGAAAAGGCATGCTAGCCAGCGTGAAGGATAGGGCGCATAATGGGAGTGGTGTCGCCAACATTGGGAGGGTGAGGTAAGAAGTGATGAGGTGTGAGGGAGGTTACAGGGGAAGACACATGGTGGAAGGAAATAAGTGGAGGGGACAGGAGATGAGATAAAATGGACACACTCTTAGTGGGAGGTTAACGTGGAAGGGAGAGGAACATGCGGCAGGTGGTGAAAGGATGATGAGATGGACTAAAAGAGTGGAGATGGGGGGACACATGGAAACCAGGGAGAAGGGCCCACGTTGATTAAAAACAAAGCAGCTGAGAAGGATGGGATCGCCTGAGCGTCGTTGATCTGGGTGCTTTGATCTTGGTCATTGGGAAGATGCGCGTCTGATTCTAGATCCCCCCCCTCTTCTTAGAGGTAGAAAGGCGAGGGGGGTCTGGAATCGCCTTGAGTGTCGTTGATCCGGGTGCTTTGATCTTGACCGTTGAAGAGGTGCACCCCCAATTCTAGAAACCCCCCTTCCACTTAAAGGTATAAAGGCGAGGGGGCTCTGAAATCTGATGCATTTCGTTGATACGGGAGTGCGAAATCCTGCCATCCAAAATTGATTTCCATTTAAACATGGACGCATTTGCATCCCGAACTTAGGACAAGTGGGTTTTTTACCCATTCCTTCGCATTTTACACCCCCCCCCACCCTTACCAGAAATATCGCTAATAGATAGATATGAAGAAAAGAGGTCAGATATGAGGAAAAGAGGTAAGATTTGTAATCTCTGTGCTCTGATAAAGGTAAGAATAGTGAAAAATTCTAGATCTAAAAGCTTTGTGCTTTGTAGAAGTGAAATAAGTGAAAATTTTTGTTTCTAGAGTATGGATCTAGGTATGGTTGATAGATTCCATCCTATCTTAAAAACTAGGGCACTAATAGATGAAAGAAGGCTTGATATGAGTAGATCTAATAAGAATAGTGAAATATATGTTATACCTATGCATAGAAAGAATGTTTGGACTAACAAATGGATGCAGGATCCTAGAAATAATTTGTTGCAGGTTAGCTCCTATGATCCTAGTGCATAGTACAGGAGAAGTTGGAGATCATTTAAAAGAAAGAGAGGATGAACCCTCTATTATAGTTTTAGAAGACCAGAACATCTTGCTAAGGAATGCCCTGGGAAAAGACCTAGTTGTCTTTGTTGCAAAGCTATGAACCATGAAGTGTTGGATTGCCCTATAATGATTGCTAAGCTTGAAAGTATTAACATAAGACAAGAAAACCCTAAGGCAGCTCTAGAAACTAAGGCTATAGAAGAACCAAAAAAAGAATCAAAGAAGGTATTACTATAGATGAAAGAACCCTTGGATGGTCACCGACATGTTAGATTATCAGATATCTTTAAAGAAAAAGAATACAGCGAAGCAAGAATAGGAGACTTCGACATTGACTATGTTCTGGATGAGGAAAAATAGGTGAATACCATGATAGAGAGAACTTGGGAAGCTATAGGAAGGCCTATTATGATTCCTTCATTAGGAGGAATAAGGTTATTTAGAGGAAAATTGGTAAACCTATGTGGAAAGCTCACTTAGATATCTATGAATGCTAATGGAACTTCGATAGAAGAAGACTTTGAGATTATTAAATTTATTGAGGACAGTGCCCCATTTACCATGTTACTAGGGAAACCTTGGATTGAAAAAGATCAAGCCAGACGAAAAGAAGAAGAAAAAATTTTGGAGCAGAAAAAACAAGAGTTAAAAGATTTCATGACTAGAAGGATCACACACTTGATTGAAGAACAAGAGAACAAATCGAATCTATTTAACACTAGAAACAAAAATGTCGAAGCTACAAGAACATTATAAGGCCCACAAAAGGCTGAAATACTTATCCCAGATAAAGAAAGAGTATCATCCTCGAATCTTAAGAAAGAAATTCAGCAATGCGAAGTAACTATGTTACAAGAAGATAAGAATCAGAATGGAAAAAGACATATCGAGACAAAGCTCACTGGAAAGAAGGCTAGAAAGCTAAGTAAGAAGAGGGCTAAGATTGAAAATTTACAGAAGGTTCCTGTTAGCGATATTTCTTGCTAAGGGGGTTGGCAAGCAAAAGAGTGGGTTAAAACCCACTTATCCAAAGTTTCGGGCGATTATGCGCCCTTGGTAAGCCGCGAGCACGACCGGGTGGCCCAGATTTGCGCGCCCAGATCAACGGCACACAACAATTTTCGGACCC
>JZKD02S0338305.1:202679-214107 GCA_000966675.3 Picea glauca | reverse complement strand
GACACTAATTCATCCAAAATTCATCTAGGAAAAATTATCAGAGGAGAGAGCTCAAAGGCAGTGACTGAAACAACACCCAAAGGCACTAAATTTGAAGCCGTTGTTCATATTGAAAGCATAAGACAACATGCAAGAGGGGATGCACTAGCGATCCCATCAAAAGGAGAAGTTGGAAAAGAAATAGAGGTAGTAATAGAGGAAGTTGCATTTTCCATTGGAGAACCACATAAAACATTGGAACAACTAGATATACCAAACAACCCAGTGGTTGAACCATCACTTAGTGGAGAGACATCACCACCACCCTACAAACTATTTGGAGATATGGTAGAAGAAGAGGGAAATGTAGCTAATGAAATAGAGACATTTGGATTCCCCATACTAGACATCGTCAGGGACGTTGCTATGAAGAACATTCCATTATCCTCACTGCCTCACTTCCATGGTATGTCAACAAAAGATCCTAACTCATTTTTGTTTGAATTTGATATACTATGTAGAAGCTATAATTACAATGATAATGCAAAAAAATTAAAACTCTTTCCATCTACACTAAAAGATTCATCACTAAGGTGGTTTATGAGCCTAATAGAACACACTATCTTGTCTTGGGAGGGTATGAAGGAGACTTTCCTCTAGAAATACCAAGATTACTATAGACCTAGGTGTTGTATCCTTTTCTTCACTTAAATGAGAAAAAGAAGGACACTTACAAGCCCAATTGTGTTTGCTAGACAGGACAGAAATGAATGCAAGAGTTAGAAACATCAAGCATAAGAAATAAACAAACAATTAAACTAATGACAATAAAAGAACCTAAAATAGAGTGCATAAGGATATTAGAATAAAAAAAAACCAACTTTCATGCCACCAATGGATAGATTGTATTAGTGGGAAAACACCAAAGAGAAAGGGAGACTTATGGGTCCCCTCTTCCTCCAAGGGAGGGCTCTTGAACACCCAATGATTGAGCTCTTCTTACAAATAGAAAACTAGAAGGAAATGGTGAAGAAATCCAAATCTCATTCACTCAAGAGGTGATGTGAATAGCTCAATGAAATGATTCTTGTATGCTCCAATGAGGAAAGAGGTTCCTTATAGGATAATATAGGTAGCATAACAATACAAATAGATTCTTGGAAATATGGTTCACCCATGGCCTCTTTTTATAGCAAAGCTTTGAGGCATTATTCAACCAGTCTTTAGTGTGAACAAGGAGCCATTTAGGGCACCTCTAGGTCTTTGAACAACCCCCCACTCAGATTCAATTCATATTTGAGCATCAAATTGACTTGGGAGATGAACCAAAAGTGGGTGGGAGGTCGACCAACATCATAAATGTGTCGTTCTAAGGTGTGCGTAATTTTTTGCGTCCACAATCGCGCATCGGGCCCATGTGCTCTTTTCTGGCATTTTCGACTGACGCATGTGCGCACGCTTCTTGTGTATTTTGAGTGCATGATGATTTTATAACTGGTTGTATAGTTTTTTGCCCTTTGGAAATGCATTTTTTTGGCCATGGATGACCTAATAGGTGTTTGGAGATGTTGAATTCCTGTAACCATTTGCGGACAACATTTCAGTGATAATAGATGCCCCCTGATGTATGAGGTTAGGAGCATACGTATAGATGAAATACATCAATGTTTCTTATAATGAGAGTACCTTTGTAAGAAAGAGTGTTGAGAGGAGTTTCAAGAGTGAACCATTGGAGGGAGGGGGGAACTTGTAGGATCCAAACCCTTCACAAGGTGTAGAAAAATAAAACTGTGTACAAATGAGGCGGGCATGCCCCATGCTCGTGTCATGTAACTCAAAAAAATGTATAATATAGTAAATGAAACTATGTGCTGGTATATATGAATGCAGCACCCTTGGGGGCGAGTTGATAATGGAATAGGACACTTCTGATGGTGAAGAAAATTTGAAAAGAGGTGATGACACCTATGAGAAGCGTCGAGGAGTCACAGGAATTGATGGCCTAACAATTTTCAGAGGTCTTCGGCAAATATAAAAACAAAACTGCAATACTCGCAAGGTAAGACCCACCACAACATGAGAAAGTGTTGAATTTTAATGGAACCGGGGTCAATGACAGCAGAGAGAAATGATGGTTCTCTTTATGCCATCTGAGACTCCTCATTGTGAAGGTAATGAGAGTCAAGATATTGTCACCCTTCTGAAAACTGTGTTGATGTCGACAGAAAGGGAGACGCGACTGCAAGAAGTGAAGGGCTTCATGAAATATAATGGAGAAGATCAGGAAGTGATGAGGAACATGGACAAAGTCAAGAAGTGGTGAGACTCAAGATTGCCTGTGGTTGGGGATATATGTAAAGGATGAGTGGAAACAACTATTAAACCGAATCTAATGTCAGGGGAATGACTAGGATTGGGTAAATTGTGCCAAAGGCATGATAAAATGGACAAACACAAAGATTAGAGGTGTATGGACAGCAAGATACTTGGGTTTATTGATGATGTCAACAAGGGTAGGAGGTGAAAAATGCTCCAACCAAGGGCGATAGGGGTCGCTTTGCTGGAAAAGGAAGGTCGCTAAAGGTGACAACATAAATCTATGTAAATGCGGGAAACAAAGGTTTTGTACAATTATGAAATGAATAAACAATAATTTGGGATAATTGTGCAGATACAGAAATGGGTGCCCTAGTGCAAGATGGCTTGGTCAGTGAGGGCGCAAGTTGCGTGGAAAACATGTGGAGGGTGGGGGCCCTATAGGTGGGTTTTTTTATTAGGGAAATGAATGGAGGACAATATTCATATGGGAAAACTGAGGGTAGATGAAATGGAGGGTTAATGATACTGTGGAGGTGTAGTCAAATGGGAACCGTAATGAGATTACCTAGGAGTCCATTATGGGGAATCTAGCAAAATGAGGAGAAGGAGAATGTGGCTAATTCTCGAGAATGAAAAGACTATTGGGACTCCCAACCCTAGGGGGTGAAAACAACATGACTGTCAAAGTGCTAGAGGGGACTATAATTGGGACAATTCATGTGGGAGAGAGTGCTACCAGTTGATAGTACTGAAATGCAGTGGAGGTGTGAGTACTACAGAGCCGGATGGGGGGACCCTAAAGGAAAATATCAGAGGGTGTGACTGGGAGATGCAATTGATATTGAGAGGGAATAATTACATGCCAATTTCGATGATATACCTGGAGGGGCAGTGTTGATGCATGATGACCAAATACCTGCACATATGAAAACTGGATACCTAACATGAACAATATCTGAAGATAAAGAACATATAACAATTATTCAATAATTTTTTAATATAAGCAAGTGTACCTGGGAAGGATGTGAGAAAAATGTGTCCTTCGGGGCCGAGGATGGATGGTGACTCGGGGGGTGTGGCTGTGTAGGGGGTAGGATTCTGATCCTGTGGCTAAAGACAGATTGGAAAACAAACTACCAGAGTTCCTGTAATTGAGCATGGAAGTTTGGTCAAAGGGACTATATATAGTGGTAGGGCCCACAATTCCACCTCATTTGTACCTTTTGTCCTAGTGAGTGGACGAGAGGTTTTTAGAGGAGATTTGGAGATTCTAGGAGATTGAGCCAGCTGATCCAAGTTTAGCGAGTGCCGAGTTAGTGGTCATATCCTCTTGCATAGTAATTATGATTTATTTTTTGGATAGGGTTGTATGGATGGTCGTACAGGAGGACTTTGTGAGGGTGGGGCTTCTAGCGGGGTTGCAAAATCTGATCCACAGAGAATTTGTAGTAGGGGTGGTTATGACTGGGTAGCTTCCCCCAGGACCTGAGGGATCCCTAGATGGTGGGGAACCTCCTCCAGAGAGAGGACTAGGTGGTGGAGCTATAGAGGCGCCATGAGTGCCTCTAGATATGTATTTTTGTATTTATATAGGCTTGCGAGCCCATTGTGGATATGGTGTTGTGACATTGATTTTGTACTTATAGGGCTGAGGTGGTTCACCTGCCTATGGATGTTGAACATGTTGTACTAGTTTTTGTAAACATTGATGGCATATTGATTGATATATATATATATATATATATATATATATATGTATATATATATATATATATATATATGAATATACATTTTGGACCTATATGATGTTCACATGTGATGATGATTTTTGATGTTTTTTATGATGTCTAATTTATATGCTGTGACAAAATTTTGATGGTTTATGTATGTGTGATGGTATTTTGATGTGATAAATGCCAATCTAACACTAGGTTATCCATATTATATTCTATTTGATTGAATTGTCTTGGAATATGTGTAAATGTGATTGAATCAAAATGTCGAGATAAAAGTCTAACTTGCAGGTATTTGCGGAAGAGGCAAGGATCATGGAAATGGTACACATTGTTGAGTTGAAGGACAATGAGTTGGGAATCTAGTAAGACACTAAGGTGACAAATATGGTGGAGACTAGCCTCAGAAAGGAGGCTAATGAAAGTTGTGTATTATGCTTGGTTATTGGTTGTTGAACCCAAACATATGTCGCTGGAGTGGAGTAGTTCATGTGAGGGGGTATAGAGGGCCCAAGCAACTGAAGAGAGATTTTGTGTCCCTTGGATAGATCCATCAGCATAACCGATGTGGTAGGATAATGGAGGAGGCATCCATAACTAACACAAATGGTATCTTAGATGTTAGGCATGGAGGGGGCAAAAGACGACTAAAAACGCTATGAAATGTGTACAAAAAAGAAAAATCCTAGTGTAGATTGGCTACGCTCAAGCATAAAATGTCTTTAAGTACAACCTGTTGATGGGTTCTTTGAGAGGGTGGACTTCGGGAGAGGCTAGGATGTATGCACCTTTAGTGAGGCAATAGTGGATGATGTAAGGTCCATGCCATAATGACTCAAATTTTCCATGGCTAAGGGTATTGTGAGCGATATCGTAAGCAAGGATGAGGTCACCTTCGTTGAATGAGCGAAGGTTGAAATGGTGATCAAAGGTGGCCTTCGATCATTTTTTAGCCACCTCATTGTTTTCTAATGAAGACCGACGGTCCTCATCCAACGACTCTAATTTCAGCAAGCACTGCTCCATTGGAGCAGTGTCGGGTAATATCTCAATAGTGGTGCGTAAGGTGGGAATTTCACACTCGATGGGGAGAGTCGCCTCGACCCCATGGACTAGATGAAACGGTGTAAAACCAGTGGATGTTTTAAATGACGTGCGATAATCCCAGAGCACGAAAAACAACATATGGTTCCAATTGGTCTTATGTTTGTTAATCGTGCAGTGCAACATGGTTTTGAGGACCTTGTTGACCACCTCTACCTATCTGTTGGAATGAGGGTAGTATGGGGAGGAGAACTCATGGGAGAATCCTAACCTGGAGGAGATTTTGACGAAAATATCATTCTCAAAGTGCTTCCCATGATCAGAGACTAGCTGTAGTGGGACTCCAGAGTGGGAGATGGCGTGGTTAAAGAAAAAATGTGTTGTAGTGTCAACGGTGTTGTTGAAGGTAGGCATGGCTTCGGCCCACTTGGTGAAGTAATTGACTACCAAAAATATGTATTTTTTTTCATTGCTAGATGGGGCGTTGCAAGTCATGAAGTCTATGCCCCATTTGCAAAAGGGGCTAGCAGTAATGAGTGGGTGTAGAAGAGCGGGTGGTACTCATGCTTTGTTGGCATATAGCTAACATTTATCACATCACTTCATAGCATGGATGCAATCATTAAACAATGTGGGCCAAAAGTAGCCTACTCAAATGATTTTCTAGGCGGTGGACATCCCTGAGAGGTGGTCACCACAGGCGCCGCTGTGGAAATCATTCAAGAATCTATTATCTTCGTCGATGGTCAAACATCGATGAAGTATGGTGTCGACCCCTCATCGATATAAGATATCACTGATAAGGAGGTAGTGAGGGGCATGGTGGTGAATATGTCAACGATCATCCTGGGAGAGGTGGTTTCCTAACTTCTATGTTTGGAGGTAGATGAGGAGATCGTCATACCAAGGATCATCCAAGGGGATGTAAAAGAGATGTTTGTCGGGGAAGTTGGTATTGATGGGAGAAATGGTAGTATCGGAGGTAAATGACATAATGAGTTTGGAGAGGACAAGGGATTTCTTGCTCTTGGGTGTTGAAAATTCGAGGTCTTACTCCTGAAGGATGACGATCGATTGGGCAAATTTGCCATTAATTTTCCCGCAACTGAGCAAGTATTGCATGGGGTTGGAATCTGCTATGACTTTGGTAGTTCGAAGCATAATATAATGGAACAGTATCTAGACTACGAGGACAATGACAAGGGCAAGTTTCTCTTCGTGATTGTATTTCAAGGGTGGCCCTGAAATATTTTTACTAATATAGTAAATTACATGCTCACGGTCATCATCACCTAATTGGACAAGAACTCCTGCTACTGATACAACTGGGGTCGATAAGTAGAGTATATAGTCATGATCATAGTTGGGTGAGATAATCAACGGAGCATTGGTGAGTGTCTCTTCAATATCATCAAAATCGGTTTGGGCATGTTCATCCCATTGGAACGGGATATCGTGACGTAAGAGGCGAAGGAAACCATGTGCACAGGTGGTGTAATCAGGGACAAATAGGCATAAAAAGTTAGCATTGCCTTGTAATCTTTGCAGCTGGCATAAATTCCAAGGGGGGTGAATTTATGTGATGGCTTGGACCTTGAGTGGTTCCACGATGATGCCACATTGGGAAACGGTGAACCTAAGGAGGCATCCAGCGGTCACGCAAAATATACACTTGAGGGGATTCAAGCGGATATTGTATTGACGACAACTTTGGAAGATGATCCATAAATCATCGAGATATTGAGTGCATTTCTTGGATCGACCAGTGAGGTCATCCAAGTATGCGAGGATGATATGAGCCAGATCATGAAAAATTTATGTCATAGCCCGTTGAAAATTCGCACCAGCGTTCTTGAGGCCAAAAGGCATGACACGATATGAAAAAGTACCCCAAGGGGTAGCAAATGCGGTTTTCTATTAATCAGCTGGGTGAATCTGAATTTGGTTGTAGCCAAAGAAACCTTCCATGAAGTACAAAGCCTCATGACTAGCACAATCATTGATAATTTGGTTGATAAAGGGCGTTGGAAAAAAAAAATTGGGACAGGCATGATTGAGGTCACGAAAATCAGTATAGACGCGAATAGTGCCTTGTTTTTTGTTGACAAGGATGGGGTTGGAGACCCATGACGTATATGCGATGGGGTATATGAACCCAACAACACATAATTTGTCAATCTCAACTTTGATGGTCGTTGCTTTGGATGGGTGTAGTGGACGTTTCTTTTGTCGTACATGTGTGATATCAAGCGATGTGTCTATACGATTTTTGACAATAGAGGGATCAAGGTCAAGCATCTCTATGTATGAACAGGAAAAAATGTCTCGGTATTCCTGGAAGAGAGATTTCTAAGATATGAGTTCTTCAGGAGAGCATGCGACGCCTATGGTGATTTCCTCTACGATTCCACGTTTGATGGAAATATTGATTTTGATGGTGGGGGAAATGTTATCCATGTTACCTTCTTCAAAAGCTTTAGGGGTAGGGATAGGGTTATTAAACCAGTTTATTTTCCCCGATGGGATAAAATCTTTGGTTTTGATTGTGTATATGGATTTTTGGTTAGGAGGCACAAAGGCTTCCTGTGAAATAAAGAGTGCTCTGTGATGGAGTAGATCCCATGGGAAATTGGGGGTAGTTAATTCCTTGAGGATATCTTCGTCGTAGTGGAACTGTCGAGAATATAGGGGATCCAGGAGAGTAACATTGGTGAATGTCATCGTGTGGTTGTCTTCTAGTGGTGAAGAGGTAGGGGGTTAATGCAAGGGGGTTGTGATGGTTCACTTGACATAAACTAATATCAAGATATTGTGGGTTGAAAATGGTAGTCGGGCGTAAACTTTCCGTGGGGAAATGAACTAGAGAATTGGGGGGATTTGGGGGAAAATTCTCACATAAGCTATCCAGGAACCATGGAGGAGTAGGGATTTCTTCAAGCTCAGGAGAGAAGATATGAACAACATTAGTTCATGGAATAGGGGTAATCACTATTTCTGCTAGCAGTGGAGGGTGTGTAGGATTTTGAATAAGGGCCATTTGGCGACACCGGTATTCAATGATCATAGGACATTGATATGTTAAATGATCAAGTGACTCACAGAGAGAGAAAGGACATATCATACATTTGTTGATTGAGGTCATGACATAGTGGATGTCAGTGACATGTGTTTGAGATGGCGCGGAAGGGGAGGGTTCTTGCTGAAATCTCTGGCATAGTACTGTTAGTGTTTGGCGGAATTGAGGTAGTGCAGGGCAATGGTGGGTGTAATGTCCATATTCTGAATAGATGGCACATGCAAATTTCATTCACAACCCTTTCCTACCTATAGTAGGGGATGCAGTGGTAGTACTAGGTGAACTGGAGGAAGCAATGAGTGGTGTCGTTGCTCGAGGGAGTTGAATTAAATTGCGTAGCTCTGGGAGAGACATACATTTATTAGTGGGGTGTCTATCTTTCTTGCATAGTGTGCAAGGAGGCTAAACTCATGGTGGAAGTGGAGCGATGAGCTCTTTCTTCTTCCTTCTGCCCCCAGATGTAGCAGGGGTGCTAACGAGTGGGGGTGAGGGTGGTGCGGTTGGAGTAAGTATTGGAATATGCATTGGGATTCCTTCTATTTGGGGAGGGAGGGATGGTTGAGGGACCATCGCAAGTGGATGTAGATACCATACTAGAATTTCCAGCACCATATTGGGAAGGGTAAGCATTGCGGCTACCTAGAAATATTGGACGCCCAGTGGGGGGTAAAAGAAGGGGATTTGAGTAATGTCTTGGGGGACTATCTCCCAAACCGAGATGTGGCCTTGGGGGAGGCTGAAATCAGAAATAGGTGGAGCTGGAGAGTTCTCAAGGGATTCTTGAGGGAGGAGCTCTTCGACTAGTGAGACATCAGATAGTAAAGAAGCCTCTGTGGGAGGAAGGTTATCTCCAGTTTTTGTTCCATTGAATGAGATGACACAGAATTATGCTAAGGGATGTATGAGTGGTGGTGCTCCATGGTATGTCCCTAGCAAGGATGGGTCTTTGAAAATTTTGGGACCCATCTCGATGAGTGGGTAGGAATCGGGTTTAGTGTGGACAAAGGGTAGGATGTTATCTATGTTGGAGGAAGGGTTGGGATCGTAATGTGACACTTGGTCAATGGTGATGATATTCCCATTATGGGGGAACATCATTGTGCAAAACAAAGAAGAGGCCACAACCTTCATAGCGTACATGTAGCTACGTCCGAACAAGATGTTGTAATCGAGCAGAGCATCAATAACTTCAATGTCAATGAGGATAGTCTTTCCCCCGAGTTCAACAGGGAAGTTTTGAAAGATCCCTTCAGGAGAGGATGGTTATCCATCATAAGCTCTCAGAGTGATGGCAGAGGGTATCAGATCGAGGGAGCCAAGTTTCTTCCATACAGTTTTGGACATGATGCATGTGGATGCACCTTCATTAATGATGCAGTGATGAACTGTGATGTTCTGGATTTTAATTGGTATTTGGAAAGCTACCAGAGGAGGGAGACGAGGTTCCCCACTATCAATATCAAAGGTGATGAGTCGAGTATCAACATGGTCGACTCCCCCTAAGGTGGAAAGTAATGATTTCCATTGAGTAGAACAAGTTTGAAGGACTTATAAAACTAACATGGCAGTAGAAGATTGTGCCAAGTCATCAACCAGACTATAGTTGTGTGCCACCCTAGCCTAAGGGTTGTTGACATTCCATCGTAATGGGATGCAAGGAATACAAAGGGGTGTTTCAGTATTAGGGCATGGAATCATCAAAGGTGGTCCATTTGTAGTTGGAACGGCTTCTGAGGTAGTAGGAGTAGATTCAGGGGGTGCGTTGTATTGACGACTATGCATTTGTAGAAGAATTGCTTCTTCGCTAGTGAGGAGGATAGTGCGATACTCAAAAGTGCCAGGGTTTGGATATTGTCCCATCTCTAGTGGGGCAGGGTGCATCTCCTATTGGGTGTTCATCACCCCTTGGTTTGGAATGGGGTTTTGCAGCATGAATAGGGGTGGTTGCTGCACATATTGTTGTGGGGCCTGCTGAGGGGCAAGTGGTGTTGGGGGACGTGATCCATTTCCAGAGTATTTCATCCATTTAAAGTCAACAATTTGAGGGAAATGGTGAGTATAATGGCCATACTCACTGCAAAGGGCACAAGGGAAGTTTGTCTGAAGATTGTTGTTATTCTTCCCTTGGCGTTTGTTGTTATTTCCCCCTTGTGGGTTCTGGTTCCCCTGATTTTGGTTTCCCCCAACAGGTTGGTTCTATTGGGGGTCATTCCCTCCTAGTCTTGGATTATTATTGTTTCAGTTTTTTCCTTGCTTTTTGGAATTATTTGACTAATGAGTCAGATTTTCTGTATTTAGTTGTTCAAAATTTTGATATTGTTGAATGGGAGAGGGCTGAACAAAATTAACCCCAATGTGTGGGTGTCCTTGTGGGGGAGCCATGGGCTATGGATAGCTAATAAATGCAAAGTACTGATTATTTTGTGGCAATGATCCATAGGGTACATAGGAATGTGTAGCACTTTCACTAGTGCTTAGGGTGTAAGCTGAGGTAGAGGGGGTACCAGAACTTGGTTGGACAATTGGGCGCATTGTGGGTGTCGGTGGGGGTCCATTTATGGGTGGAGGAAGGGAAACAGGGTATGGTTGTTTATAAGGGGGTCCTCCATATACAGGTGGATATTGAGGTGTTCCATATATAGGTGGTTGTTGGGGGTGTGGATTTGTTGACGGGCGAAATTGACCGTCCGTCAACTGGGAGAGTGGAACCGGTCCGGGGTTGTCTAAATAACCCAAGCCGTTTGGAATGGACCACCCTAACGAGTTTAACGGCTCTATTGGCCGCTCTAAGGTCTCCTATGAAAACCGAAGAGAAATGATCTGAGCTAAGAAATCTTACTAAACTAAATAAAACAAACTAAACTATAATTGAATACAAGAAACTAACTAAAATAAAGGAAACTAGAAACTAATAAANNAAACTAAACTAACTACACTAATCTAACTATAAACTACTAACTATTATATATACAAGATACTAATTATGATTATAATAACTCAAATCAACTATCTAATTATCAGCTATAATATTCCTTATTCACAAATGTACACTATGGATAACCCACAGATTTGATTAAAACCTGCAAAAATCATATGTATTCTGCCCTAAGACAGCCATGGATCTCTTTTTTGATTTTTGTATTTTATGAAAAGGCAACACAAATTACTGAAATTAAACAATGTAATATAAATCTAACTAAACTATCATTTATATTAAACTACTTAACATAAACAATAAATAAAAGACTAATTGACCTAGAAACGCTCCAAGTCTGCC
>JZKD02S0338305.1:184837-196829 GCA_000966675.3 Picea glauca | reverse complement strand
ATTCTTGACAAAATCATAAGGAGGTTTTCCACACAAGCCCTCTGAGTAAGGATACTCTTCGGCGAGAAAACGTTCAATCTCTGAATCAGAGTCTTCGCTGACCATGATAGGCTCTAATTTGGCAGGGGGTTTAGGTTTATTCCTCACCATGCGAGAGATTAACCTTGCATTTTTCTTTCTGCTAGCATTAGTTTTAGCTTTATCTTTAGGCCGATTGACTGTAGGCTTAGCAATTTCAACCTGCTGTTTAGTCACAGCCATAGGAAAATTCATAGGTGAGTCGGGTTTAGGTTCTGGTAGAAAAACACTATAAGGCACAGGGGGAATAGGCTGGGTTTCAGTCACCATGGGCTTATCAACCTGTGGAGGGTTCGATTCTTCAAATCCATTACGGCTGAGAAAATCATGCCAAGAATCACGACGTAACCCCAATTCATAAACCAATATCATTTTAATCAACCCCAAATGGAAGAGGTTGGTGTCAGCCTGGCTACGCTTGTACCTTTTAGCCATCTTGAACAAACTTCTATTCAGATAGTGCGGCATACTAAGTTCGAAACCCATAAAAACCATCAATAAACATAGGTGAAACAAGAAAATGAACCCGTACCTTCCCTCACAAGTAACGAATTGCTTGATTATCATCAAGAGATCATACCAGCGTGGTTTCAACATTTTTGCAGGCAAACCTCTGTCCCAGGAGTTCACTGTTCGAGACTAAAATAACAATGTCCACGGGACATCATCTACCTTGCAACTTTTGGACCACTTCTGTCCCGTAACAGGTAGCCCAGTTGCCGAGCTGAGAAACTGTTCAGTGATTTCAAGCTCGACATCTCCAACTTTGGCTCGACAGCCATCGAATGATAACGCAAATTGTCGAGCCACAGTGTGGTTATAACCATCGAATTTCCTAATGAAAGCGAAGCACCCAAGATTTTCCAGGTCGCTATACGCACCATCAAACATCAACAGTGCTTGGCACCCATTGGGCTCGGCCCTTACGACAGGAGCCATGGCCTCTGTGCATGGTGGGGTTTGAACCGAACAAAACAATGCACAAGGTCGAAAAACGATAGGGCTTCACAGCTTCAGCGCTCAAAGAGGCAAGGATTAACTACATGCGTGCGAAGGTGGTGGGATTACCACCGCCATGCAGTGTATTAATGACTGAGTACAGTGTTGTTCCATCCATAATCATAATCGTTTAAACCATATGTATCGGCCAACCAAATAGGTGTACAACCATATCGACGTGCCATCCATACGAAATAGAACCAAAACCATATGTTATAATCATGCGCCAGTGTATAGTTCAATCTAACATGACATCCAACATTAACCAATGATCCATCGTATCAATCAAACGTTTTAAACCAATGTTAATTCAATTGTATAGTTTGAAACTATGATCGTTCAATGTAATATCAAACTCACAAAACAATGCACCAAACATCGATTATAAAATTGAAATAAAAAATATTAACCAATGCGCCTTTGTGAAACCCAAACCATTGTCATTTCTTCTTGAATTAACCTTATAATATTGCCAATGCATTTGTTGCACGTTCAAATGTTTATATTTCAAAGTTTTTAGAACATTGCAACCAAAAATCTCATATAATCAATGAGTCAAGAGCTCATAGCAATAAGGATCAAAGCATATAAGACCAAAATCAATCATGACCTTTATAGAATCAAATGTAACCAGTAAATCTTCATGCTCGATGGCTTAGTGATCAAACAGATCCAAATGCGCAATCAAGGTAAGAGTAGGCCAAAGGACATAAGTTTGAAAAAATCTTTTGCAGTCATGTGATAAACCAATGGTCAAGTGTCTTTCGGAAAAATCAATAAAAGACGATGATAGTCCAAACAATGAAAGAGGTGTTTTCACACTTTCAGTTGTGAAAACTGAATCGAAACCAAATTGCAATTGTCGCAAAAATGAAACAAATGTCTAGTAGCACAATGCGACGATGGTTTGTCATTAATGAGACAAGGGGTGTAGGAAGCTTTTTTAAGAGAAATTAAAAAAATAAATTGGCTGCCAACAGGATTGTGGTGTGTTGTGGTTTCAATCAATCCATATGCTGAGTGAGACATCCTAGGTTTGTCCTAGACGAATCGTACGGGTCTTGGGAGGTCATGGAGTACTGTGTATAAGTATCTTGACTATGAATAGATGAGGTTGTATTGTTGAGCCTTGCTGATGGCTTCTTCTTCGGATTGGGGGAAGGTGGAAGCCACATCTTTTCCCAGGAGGGAGACAAGTGATCTGAGAAACCAATCAAGGCATTGTTGTTTGGTGGTTTATTCTTTGCATAAACTACATCATCAATGCCATTCGTGAATGTGGTCAGTGATATGTGTGGCAAAGGTTTGTTTAAAACCAGAGAGTAGTTCAAGACCATTTTCATGGCAGTTTGGTAATTGAAAGAAGGTCAAAAATTCTTTGGCCAAAGATTCAAAAGTCGCATGGGACCCTAATTTTTCGTCTATATACAACTTGGTTGATGGGCCAGTGAGTGTGCATTGGAAAAACCTTAATTTGATGGATTCGTCCATGATGTTGTTTGAAGAGAACCATAAGTGGAAGGTCATGACATGGTTGGAAGGGTCGTCTCCTGCCTTTCCTTCAAACTTGGGGATGTATGAAGGTAGTTTGGTGGGAATTGTAGGCCATGTGGGGTCATGCAATATAGGATCATTTGTGAGCTTTCTTAAATCCGGTATGTTGAGGGTAGGGATATTTTAGGGGATAAATTTCGCTCATGGGCTAATTTTCCAAGGGTTTTCCCAAAAACATATTCGCTATTCTAAAAATGTTTCGCCCAAATTCTATAGGATACAATTATTTTACCTTAAAAATAGCCAAAGTTTTATAAAAACTATACAAAATCCTTAGAAATTTGAACAGTTTTACAAAAATATCACCAAACATTTTAAAGTTGGCATATGAAATATTAGTAAGATTCGCCAAGGTTTCTAAATTTAAAAATAAATTTCCATCCTTAAAATCATCTCTGGTTGAGGGAAGCCAAGTATGGCATCTGAAGTGGTGGTGGAGGGTTAGTTCCATCCATGGTGTGAGTGGTGTGTGTGCCTGGACCGTGAGGGGGGTTAGGTGGGGTTGTAATTCCCCCTTGGGAAGAAGTTTCCCCCCCTCTTCCATGTAAAGGAGAGAGAGTGGATGGTTGATCTTGGAAAGTGGACCCAAGTAAAGTGGAACCAAGCAAAGATGATCCCAAGATAGTAGCACTCACAAGGGTGTGAGAAAGTGGAGCTGATAAGTTGGAAAGACTAGGAACTCCCCCAAGAATAGGAGAGAGATTTATCAAGTGTCTATAATGATGGGGATCATATGGTTCCCCTATGATGTCCAACTAGCAAAGTGGATGTGTGCAAATGGTGATGAGAGAAATAAATGAACAAGAGTTTTTGTTTATAATTTTTTGACGTTCACAATATATCTCACAATCATATGTAATCACAAGAGAATCATACATAAATCAATTGACAAATAAACATACATGTGGGTAGGTATATTTTGTCCACGTGGGAGAACAAAGAAAACAAATGCTCGTGTCCTAAAAGACATAGCATCCTTCCTATGAAATAGCACTGGAACTTCCAATAACACTCAATAGTAGGGTCTAAAGCCATTGGAAGAGGAACTAGTGAAGGATAAAATAATCATTTATAATGAGGGGTAGAGGGGGCATATCACAAAAGAGCTAGCAATATTTCCCAATAGCCACACAAAATCCGATCGAGGTGCAATTACATCCCACAATTTCCACCTGGGTAGATGTCCTAAAATTTGGTCACTAAGTACCTCACTCAAAGTGCGACATTTAGATTTTCGGCCTCAGAAATGGGTCACGGGATGGATCCCATCCGAGAGGTGGGTGCCTCAAGGGGGGACACACAGAAAAACCAAACCTTGGCCTTCGACCCTTCACGGGTATCTCCCTGCCTTATGGTGTAGGAACACTTGACTTGGAGGATTTAAAAGTTCCCTATTTGTCAACTTATATTGTTTGAAGATGTGAGAACCAGATAACGAGGAATTATTTGGATGCCTATCCTCGAGATCCTACCTAGACTAAAAAAAACAATTTGGCACCTCCTGTGGAGGAAAACTTAGTGAGTTCTTAGAAAATTTTTATATGTGGTTGTTTGAGAGATTGGGGCTGTGAACCAATCTCATTGAAATTAAGTGGGAGTGGATAGTCTCATCAAGAAAAGGGTGGGGCCTTTCAGAATCCCTTTGGAGGAAACCTACTTCAACCTTCACAATTCTAGATGAAGCTATGTGAGTGAGTAGTGACTTTGTGTGTGAACAAGTGAAAGTGTGCCAAATTTTTAATAATTTAGGTGTCACCTTGCTGCATGTGGACTTCATGTGGTCCTTACAAGTCTTGATTACCTAATTTACTAAATTCCATTGGTACAACCTTAAGAAATTTTAAAGTCCCTAGAGAACTAGCATGTGGACATATGGGTCCTTACCAATCCTTTAACTCCCTAGTGTGATTTAATCTAAGAAATCTTCACAAAACTATCATAGATTGTGGACATGTGGGAATGTATGGACCTGTTACAAAACCTTTAAGCTTCTCTAGTGATGTAATATAAGAAAGTAGATTCAAAACTATCCTATCTTTGTAGCATGTGGGCATGTATGGGCCCTTACAAATTTAATATGTGTTTGAAAAAGAAACTAAGAGGAGTCCTGAGGGGGCTGTTGTCTTCTCCTAAATATCTTTTCTTTAAGGGAGATGAAATTTTCCCTCAATCGTTTTTTCTGATTCTCAAGATGGCTCCATGGAACGAGAGAAGAGCACACTCAATGATTGACGTTCAATTTTCTAGTCCCAATGCAATTGTTATTATATGCCATATAGAATGATTCCATCTTAACTTTAATCAAAGCAAGCCATCCATGTGTAAAAATGAAAGAAAAAAGAGGATAAATATGGTTTTTAACCCCCTAAGTGCCTACGTTTTGACTAACCCTTCATGTGGAGAGGGAATCTAAGCGTCGTGCATATTAAAATTTACATAGAATCAAGTTTAAGAAGGCTATGGGCCTTCAACAGATCACAAAAACCCTTACAATGTGTGAATTTATGGATATATGCGTGGGTCGCAGAGTAGACAGAGGTGCATGTGGTGCCAATAAGCAAATAAAAAAAGTCCTTTTGGCACAAGTGCACAGAATGCGCTGAGAAACATAGTGATTTTGGTGCACGTTCTCGAAAGATGCACCTGTGGGTTAAAAAACCCACACACTTTATGTTACATGGCCGGGAAGAAAATTTCAGATGAAATTTTCTTAGCTGAGGTCCGAATTTATCTTTTTGTAGGCAGGCTTGGGCTGGTTATGGTTCCTACAAGTTAAAGAAACCAAAAAGAAGTGCTCAAACAACCCAAATGGGGAGGAAATTGATACCTTTCCCCAGTGGAGTCACCAATCTGTTGTATCCTTTTCTTCACCTAAATGAGAAAAAGAAGGGCATTTACAAGTCTAGTTGGGTTAGCTATACAGGACAGAAATGAATGCAAGAGTTAGAAACATCAAGCATAAGAAATAAACAAACAATTAAACTAATGACAATAAAAGAAACTAAACTAGAGTGCATAAGGATATTAGAATAAAAAACAAACAACTTTCATGCCACCAATGGATAGATTGTATTAGTGGGAAAACACCAAAGATAAAGGGAGACTTATGGGTCCCCTCTTCCTCCAAGGGAGGGATCTTGAACCCCCAATGATTGAGCTCTTCTTAGAAATAACAAACTAGAAGGAAATGGTGAAGAAATCCAAAACTCATTCACTCAAGAGGTGATGTGAATAACTCAATGAAATGATGCTTGTATTCTCCAATGAGGAAAGAGGTTCCTTATAGGAGAATATAGGCAGCATAAAAATACAAATAGATTCTTGGAAATATAGTGCATCCATGGCCTCTTTTTATAGCAAAGGTTTGAGGCATTATTCAACCAGTCTTTAGTGTGAACAAGGAGCCATTTAGGGCACCTCTAGGTCTTTGACCAGCCCCCTACTGGAATTCAGTTCGGATTTGAGGGTCAAATTGACTTGGGAGCTAAGCTAGAAGTGGGTGAGAGGTCGACCAACATCATAAATGTGTCGTTATGAGGTGTGCACAGTTTTTTGCGTCCACAGTCGCACATTGGGCACATGTGTGCTTTTCCAATGTTTTCGACTGGTGCATATGCATGCGCTTCCTATGTATTCTGAGTGCATGATGATTTTATAACTGGTTGTATAGTTTTGTTCCCTTTGGAAATGCATTTTTTGGGCCATGGATGACCTAATAGGTGTTTGGAGATGTTGGATTCATGTAACCATTTGCGGATGAAATTTTAGTGATAACACTAGGGATTCTATGAATGACATATTCAAAATGCAGCAATCTGAGGAAGAAAGCTTGGAAGATTACCTAGAGAGGTTCCTATACAAGTACCAAAAGTCTAAGCAATTTTCCTTAGACACAGCTATAGTCAGGAATATCTTCCTAAAGGGTATGAGGTATGACTGCATTGAAGTACTAAACCTCATTATTTCTTGAGATGTGTACCAAAAACCATTTGCAAACATAAAACAGTATTGCAAAAGATACTCCCGCAGTCAAGCCAAAACTGGAAAAAGTGTAAGGGATCCTATGAACAGAATTGTTAAACTCACATCAGGAGGCGTTACTAGGATTGAAATGGGGAACCTATTAGAAAACTTCTAAACAAACATCTTAAACACCATCAGTTCCCAAGTTGATACCATAAATATTAAAAGTAAACAAGAGGAAGAATGTGTTGCCTTAGCAATTTTCTGTCATCAGTGTAGGAAAAAGAATCTTGAAAAGATATTCCCCTTTAATGTTATTGAAATCTGTGGCCTCTGTACAAAGGATGATCCTACTAATGAGTGCCCTTTTTTACCTAGACTTAAATCCATATTCAAGGGAGGAGGAGAACCTCATGAAATAGCTTACCCCCCTAAGAAGCCATGGAGACAACAAAATCCCAATATGTTTGCAGACCCTACTACACAATATTCAAAACAACAAAGGGTACCTCTCATGTCTTATCCTCAATGGACACCAAAACAACCGCAAATACAACCTTGGCAACAAGGATGGAGAGGGCCTGCATATGGGAATGTTACCTTTTAGCCAACAAATTTTCCCATCTATCCACAATACCCTTCAAATATTTCTCAATTCCTCCCAAGATTTAATCCTCCTGCTCTTCCTCCACCTCCACAGTTGCATCAACAACTTGCACTACCTATGAATCCAAATATCCAGCAACAAATGCAAGTTGCACCTATTCAAAACCCTCCTCAGCCTACCCCTATTCCTGCACAACCTATCCCTAATCTGAATAACAGGCCTACATAACCTGTAAAAAACCTTGAAGTACAAACCTTCCCGACTTATGTAATAACTCCAGCTCCATTTAATGGAACTGAATTAAGATTAGGGAGGGTTGTAAATAAAACAAATCCTACTATGGTTATTCAAGAAGAAGAACAAGTAGATAATCACACAGATCAAGAAGAAGAACAAATAGATATTCAAATAGATCAAAGAAAAGAACAAATGATTAATTCATTAAATGAAGAAAGAAACACCCTTCTACAACAAGAAACTCCTCCTCCCAATTCCCATGCAACAAAAACACCTTAGAAAACAAATCCTCCTTATCTATAAAGTTTACTCGTAAAGAAATATGAGGAACCTCTAGGACATAATCTAGATACTGAACTTAGAAATCTATGTGTGAATATCCCCCTACTACAGGCCATCAAGGATATACCTATTTCTGATAAAATTGTAAGGGACCTTTGCATTAAAAAGAAAGGGAGGAAGAGGAAGGATCCTTCTGTCATACAGATGGTTGGACAGTTGTCAGATTTTATAATAGAAATGCCATCCAAGTATAGTGATCTAGGGAACCCAATTGTAACCATAGAAATTAATGGTGTTGCTTTTCCAAAAAAATTGATTGATCTAGGGGAAACAATAAATGTTATGTCAGTAAACACTATGAAAAAACTACAGCTAGATCATCGAAGACGAACACAAACTTTGTTGGAGCTAGCAAACAAATAAATCATCACCCCAACAGGAATTTTAGACGATATAACAATTACCTTGGCTTCTTGGGAATACCCTGTGGATTTCTTAGTAATTCATCCCAAATATTCCAAACCACGACACCCAATAGTACTCGGCTAACCTTGTTGGCCACTGCTGATGCATTTATTAGTTGTCTATCTAGAGAGATGAAAATTTCCAATGGCACTCAAAGTAAAAAAACTTATCCTTTTTCCCCCTGCCCAACCAGCCACTAAAGTTCCTCTCTGGTTGGAGAATCCCAATGGGGAGGAGTATTGTACTCAACCCTTGTTTATACTTGAACAAGTAAAAGGAGTTCAAAAGAAAAGTGAAGAAATATTTTTAATTCTATTCTTGGTTTATTTAGCATGCATTGAATATCCTCAATCTTTTCCTAACTATACACATATCTTTAGCTCTAAATTCCAAGAAATTTGGCACCCCTCCACCTCTACAATAGCCACCATTTCAAAAATAGATGAAGGGAAAGAATCATATGTTCAGGCTGTTGAAATCAGTCCTGTGAAATCTTTGTATATCAATGCTAGCTTAGAAACTGTTCAAGTTTCTACTATTATTAGGTTACTTTCAATTTACTAGATAACAATAGCATAGATAGGATCACTGAGAGAAACACAATCACAAGAGTACACAACATTTATCCTGGGAAACTCTCATGGGGAAGAAAACCCAACAAAACTTCCTTAATATAGATAGCCAATACAATGCCAAGACAACGAACCAAGCAACACAGAAATTCCTCTCCCAGAGATGTGTCTGTCTCTCTCTTCCTTCTTCTCTAACTACATCTCAAAACTTGTGCTCTAATGAAAAAGTGAGTGTGTGTATAAATGAGGTGTTGGCCTCTCTTATTTATACAATTTGGCAGGTGTGAACAAAAGTGCCTTTTCACTCGTAGGGCCGACTTCTCATTCTGGGTGGTTATAACCACTTTAATATATTATGGGGCTGAATTTTCATTGAGTCCATTACAATTAGGGTTTGACCAATCCGCAAAAGGGGATTTGGTCAATTACAATGCCCGACATGATCAATCCACAAAAGGGGATTGATATAATCAATAATAAATATATTTTATCTTTTGCTTTATCCACAAAAGGGGATAAGAATATTCTTTGCAGTTACACAATATTTTAACACTCCCTCTTAACAAGAAGGATATTCTTTATCTTTTGACAGGTCACTGGATGTCAACATCAACTAGGTAGCATCATACACTAGATAACATCATCAATTGGGAAACATCATCAACTGGATAGTAGGAGGCATCAATAAAATCCACTTGGTCATATGGCATCATGATCACTCACTGACATATCTATAAATCATCAGAAGTTTTGTTCTCTTTATCTTCACACAGAATATACTCTTTCTTTCTTTTGTCTTCACACATAAGATACTTCTTTCTTATCTTCACACAGAAGATATCTTATCTTCACATAGAAGATGTCTTATCTTCACACAGAAGATGTCTTATCTTCACACATAAGATATTTTATGAGTTTTTCCATTCCTTTTATGTTCTCCTTTCTCTTGTAGTCATCTATCTTACCCATCCACTAGGGAGGACTACTACCATAGCTTCACTCCTAGTCATCCCACATGAACTAGAGAAGCTAAGATGTTATCTTGGGCAAGAATATACTCCCTTTCCATGATCCATGCAGGATCACGACACAAACCTCAAGAGTCAACTAACCATTCCACATGGTCAAGGTTTGTGTTCCAGGCTACTCAATCCTTGGCCAGAGGAGAGTATCTTCCCACTGCCCCTTGGATAAACATCCACATTCCTCTCTACAAGGGTGGTCACACCCCTCTCTACGAGGGTATTATAGCATGTCCCTAGAGTATCAAAAACTCAACACTTGGACAGAGGCCAACCCTGGAAAATTTCTCATTCCCCTTCTCTATGAAGGTCTCTTCTCTTTTTCTTCCTTATGAAGGTCTACCTGTGGTATTTCTCTTTCCTTCTCTACCAAGGTGTTTTCCCTTTCTCCTTCTCTACGAAGGTCTAGCTATAGGATCTGAAAAAATCTCTTGTGGTCCAAAATATTTCCATGGTATAATACCATGCTACCCATCTGGTCAGCACCATCCATCTACTGGATAACTTTCATCTTGATCAAAATATCTGGGCACCATCCATCTGCTTTCCTAATTGGATCAAATCAGGATCTCCCATTTCAAACTCAGAGACATGGCTCCCTCTTGCACCAAAATAATCACTTCTAATCATCATCCTTGAAGTTCTCTTCTATAATATCCTGGGCGCCTTCTTGAGTTTAAACATTTCTTTTTGACTTCATACAGGATCAAACTACTCCCTCTGCATCTATAAGAACTGTACTAGAGCAACTTGTAGTTACCTGCAACTTATCAACTCTATCTGAGTATCCATATTTTTCTTCATCTTGAACATTTTTGTTCTGCATATTTAGGATCATCCTGCTCCTATATAAATATTGGATACTATCTTATCTTTACTGACTGTCACCATATCATATGCCCTTCTCATGCTGTCTAACTTCTGCAAGTTACGACATAAGTTCTTTCTTCTGAGATCTGTGAACTTACTTACAATATGATTTCTAAAATAAATATTTTATCTCTTTCTTCATCCTCTTCTTTGATACTTCCTTCATAAGTCTGCATAGATACTGAATTAAACCAAGGTTAATTAACATTCTCACAAAAATATCTAACTTGTAATGATAAAGTATTAAAGTAAACAAGATACTAGAAATAAACATGAATACTTATCTTTTGTTTTTGTGTGGGGAGGCTCCACGGACTCCACCATTTTCTATCTTTCTTCAAATCAACTATCTTCAACTTAAAGTACATAACCCTCAATTTCTGCTAAAGATTTCTTTGAGGGAGGAGATTCCTCTTCCTCTACCACATGTGCTTGATACTTTCATTTCCCTTTTGCTTGAGGAAAGTCATAGGAAAAGTGTCCCAACTTTTGACATTTGTAGCATATGATCTTTGAAACATCTTTCTTCTTATCTAGAACTTTTACAGAGTTAGATTATTTATTTTTCTTCCTGAAGGAACTTCTTCTATTCTTTTGAGCTGTAAGAGATTTCTCTTCATTAACAATTAATCTCTTCTATTGGTCTACAAGTCTAGATTCTTCGTGTGTGCAATATGCCCATAACTTATCAAACTTCGGTAACTTGCTTATTGCACACACTCCTTATACAAAAGGAATCCAAAATGTTGGAAACCCATTTATGGTTGTGGTTACAAGCTCTTTGTCACTAATGACATATACAACAGCTGCAAGCTGATCTCTAATCTGAGAAACTCTGATAAGATAGGATGTGACATATTCTAAGTTTTCCATCTTCATATTACAAAACTGATTTCTTAAGGTAAGATTTTGGCTAATGTCTTTTCTTTCATATAACCTACTGAGTGATTCATACATTTTCCTTGCTATCTATAGTTTAGATATATGAGGGATCAAGTGATTCTTTACTGAATCTATGTTAAGAACCAAAGACTGAATACAAAATCACCACAACAAATATACAAGAACAATATGAAAAATCTCCTTTATTACTATCAAACCCTTGAGGTAGGGCAACACCATACAATGGATCCTATTATGGAAGGGATCCTCTCATGTTCACTTGCCTCTTTGAGGGGGCATCCTCCTATTGAGCTACTGCTCCAAATACAATACTTCTCTTCATGTACCATTACATTGCTTGAACCCCTTTATATAGTGCTACCATCACCTAAGAACATTCTAGAGGAGTAATCTTCTAGAAGTAGAACCTTCTAAGAAGTCCTCTTACATTTATTATATCT
>JZKD02S0338305.1:167498-184527 GCA_000966675.3 Picea glauca | reverse complement strand
AATCTGACACAATTCTCTTTGCTTTCTTTTCATTCTTCTTATGCTTGGTCTTTTTCTCTTCTTCCTCTGGTTCTGGTACACCCACTGTAACATGTTCTCGGAGATCATTCTCATCTAGAATCATCTACAACCTATGCTTCCAAGATCTAAAGTTTCTAGATCCTTCTATCCTGTCTTCTACCCTCATACTGGTAGCCATTCTTTCTTGTAGAATAAACCCTAGACCTCCAGGCTATAGAAATAATAAAAAAATCAAATTTCTTGGATCTGAAAACTGAACTCAACAAAAGATGTGCTGGACTGCGGCGAGTAGCCTAATGTGTTTATATTTCATAAAATCCAAATTTTACCCCTCCAAACTTGATTTGCGGATTTCTAGACTAGTGCTTCTAGTTTTCTGGTGCTTCTGGTTTTCTGGTACTTCTAGTACACTGGTAATTTTGGTTTTCTGGTACTTTTGGTACTTTGTAAAAACTAGGGTTTCACTTTCTGGGAGATCTAGCCACTGAAAAATTACGCCAAGGATGCCAAAATGTTCCTTGAGGTAGGGTGCACCTTTCTAGATGGATTTGGGGATGAAATTCGTCTTCAATAAAAAGCCCTAATTTGCATGTACGTCAACAGTGATGTTTTTCTTTTTCCTGTGAAAGATGCTATCTTCAGCTTAGCTCTGATACCATGTTCAATTTTCTACTATTATTAGGTTACTTTCAATTTACTAGATAACAATAACATAGATAGGATCACTAAGAGAAACACAAGCACAAGAGTACATAACATTTATCTTGGGAAACCCTCATGGAGAAGAAAAGCTAGCAAAACTTCCTTAATATAGATAGCCAATACAATGCCAAGATAATGAACCAAGAAACAAAGAAATTCCTCTCCCAGAGATGCACCTCTCTCTCTCTTCCTTCTTCTCTAACTACAGCTCCAAACTTCTGCTTTGATGAACAAGTGAGTGTGTTTATAAATGAGGCGTCGAACTCTCTTATTTATACAATCTGGCAAGTGTGAACAAAAGTTTCTTTTCACTCGCAGGGCCAGATTCTCATTATGGGTGGTTATAACCACTTTAATATATTATGGGTGGTTATAACCACTTTAATATATTCTGGGGCCAACTTTTCATTTAGGCCATTACAATTAGGGTTTGACCAATCCACAAAAGGGGTTTTGGTCAATTACAATGCCTGACATGATCAATCTACAAAAGGGGATTGATCTAATCAATAATAAATATATTTTATCTTTTACTTTATCCACAAAAGGAGATAAGAATATTCTTTGCAGTTACACAATATTTTAACAGAAATAGATCAGCAACAGAAGTTGATACAGATGATTCAAGGGAAATATGGTGCTTTTGCATTGGATTACTTTGACATGAAAGGGATCCACCCAGACACCTATATGCATCATATTTACACTAAAGATCAAATCAGACCTGTTAGGCAACCCCAAAGAAGAATGAATCTATCCTTGAAAAACATAGTGAAAAAAGAACTCCAGAAAATCCTACAAGCCAATTCATTTACCCTATATCAGATAGCAAGTGGGTCTCCCCATTAGTTATTGTACCTAAGAAAAATGGGAAATGGAGGATTTGTGTGGAGATTCGAGAATTAAACAAGGATATCCTCACCAAGAATGTTCAGCTGCATCACAAAGACTGGGTTGATAGGTTTCTTGAGGCCTTATGGGCCTATAGGACAACTTGGAGAAATACAATAGGCCATACACATTATGAGTTGGTGTATGGGAAGAAGGTACTACTTCCCATAGAGTTTCAAGTAAAAACCTTCAGGACTGCCATACAATTAGGGATGGATCTGAATGAAGCTCAAAAACAAAGGTTATTACAATTAAATGAGCTTGATGATATAGGATAGGATGCTCTACAAAGAACCACTCTTATATAAGAGAAAAGGATCAAATGTCATGACAAGTACATAAAAAAGAAGTCCTTTCAGTCAGGTGATTGGGCTCTCCTATATGATAGTAGGTTTAAAATTTTTAAAGGTAAATTGTCTACTAGATGGTTGGGACCCTATGTGGTTGATACAGTTTATGACAATGGTTCAGTAAGGATAAAGACCATTGATGAGAATAAAATTCCCTTTGTTGTAAATGGGCATCGACTTAAGGTTTATCATAAGCCTCTATCAAAAGACGATTTTGTCAAAAATGTTCTTTAGAGTTCCGAAATGCAACTGGTAAGAAAGAGGGTCTCTCCTCCTACTGACCCACCACAGTAAGTTCAATTGCATGAATTAATTTAGTTATGTACATAGGTGTGTCATTAGATAGAACTTTTCTGTTATTTTTCTGATATAACTAACAAAAAAAAAAGTTGGTTGTGTTCTCATGTAGATAAATGAATAATGAGGATATTTACCAGATGGAGTCTTCTTTAAGTTTTTCAAACTCTTTAAAAATGAAAACACCTGTGAGAAAGAACTGGCCCAGGCTCGAGGAAAATTCATGGGACAATATATAGAGTTTTCTTTAAGTTTTTCAGACTCTTTAAAATTGAAAACACCAGCGATCATGAACTGGCCTGGCCTTGAGAAAAATACACAGGATGGTATAAAGAGTTTTCTTTAAGGTTTTCAGACTCTTTAAATTTGAAAACATCGGAGAGCATTAACTAATCTGGGCTTGATAAAAATCCACAGAAAAGTAGTAGTTAGGATTATTATTATTTTTGTAATAAAAATGAAGTTCCAACAGGAGTAGTGATTATCCTAGATCCAAAAGAGGAGGGTTCTGAAATCTCAACAACTGGTCATCTAATTCCAGAATACCCTCTTGTCACAGAACTTGGGGGTCCAGTCACCAAATTGATTTTGCATTATTCCAATGCAAACTCATAATTCCTAAGTGTTGGTACTTGTTCCATCTACATGGTTTTTCAGTTGAATCAGATCACAGAACACTAGATACTTCTACAAGGCACTGCCAGCAGGAACTGTGTCAAAAACTCTTCAAGTACCAGAATACAATGTTCACCTCTGCGTTATTCTGGTACTAGACCATCTTGCTATGCTTATCCAATACCAATGGTTATTTTTTCACTATTCCATTACTGAACCATCTTTTTGTGCTCATCCGGTACTGGACCACATCTGGTACTGAAGAAGGAACCCTGCGTTATTCCGGTACTGAACCAACTTGTTGTACTCATCTGGTACCAATGGTCATTCTTGCGCTCATCCGATACTGTACCACATCCGGTACTGAACAACGTTTTCACGTTCATCTGGTATTGAAGAAGGAACCTTGCGCTATTCTGGTACTGACCATAAATCTACACATAGGTGATTCGGTACTCAAGTGATCCACTACTGGTAATAAGGTGACTATTAGCTCTAATCATGTTTCCAAGTTGCTCGATTTTAGTACTAGGACATATAGATTCAACATTTTTTTTGTTTTATTAAAGAAATTAGACTGAATATGCATTAAACATATGGTTACTCTGGAATCATGACACACTCCCTACCATGAACTTCTGTAAAATCCTCGTCTACATTTCTGTATGAAGAAAATGTCCCTATTTCCCAAAATGTTGATAGTACGAGGTCATTGTGTCTCTGACAGGCTCAAATTCATTCCTTTTTGTCTATCCAGTAAATAAACCTCATAATCCCATGATTCATTATCGTGCCATATCAAAGAATTGAGCCACATATTTATGCATATCAAACAATGATCTCTATGATGTCATCTGATTTCACACTCACGATTCTCGATCATAACAACCACATCCCTTGTCATCATTATCTAACACTCCCGTGAATATGGTCTGATGCCAACTCTCCTATGAATCTGTAAGTCGTTAGTGGATTTGACCTGCTTTACCATGTCATCAATACCATAGATGTGACCATTGTAAACCGAATCTCCATTTATAAATGCTCCTTTGGATGGATTTTCCATCTAGATGAGAATTATTTACGATTTTACTGTCACACCACCTATAGTCACACTGTGATATTGTGCCTTCATATCTTTTGCATTGAGCTGGTACTCCATCATGATCTGTGTTGATCCGGTACTCCATCATAGTCTGCATTGATCTGGTACTCAACCCTCGATCCTCTGTCCATGCCCCATACACCCTAAAGAATCATTCTAAGCTAGCATGGGGGTTGACAGGCATGAACCCATATTTCAATTATATAGGGAAACAACATAATATCAAGATTGAAGGGAAAAATATGAACATGTCGGTTGGGTGCCATTTTTGGAAAATTTTAAAGGCCATCATGAAGGAGTCTCTCTTGCTTTTATGCAGACATATGATGGAGAAAGTGTGCAATTTGGAGATATGAAGTTGAAAATTACAGAGGCCACCATAGTAGAAGCTACAGGCCTCCTTGTGGCTGGAGAAAAATACTTCAAGAGGGTGATCGTTGACAAGAAACTTTGTCAAAAATTTCTAAAGCCAAAACATCAAGACCTTGATTGGACTAAGGGAATTCCTCGAAGCTACATCAAAGAGGAATATTTGACAATGCTCATGAGTTTGCATAGATTTTTCACCAACAAAGGGGGGTATGCAGTAACCTTCATTTATCATTTGAAACTTTTATCATATTTTGAAGGAGGTCCACAAATTGATTTTCCTCACTTCCTATGGATGAGTTTAAATAAGATGGTGAGAGGAGTGAAATTAGCTTCCAAGAAACCTAAAACTAGCCTTCATCACCATGGCTTAGTAAAAATTTTGGTTGTCCATGCCTTGAGGACACAAGGTGGTAGTTGGAAGCAACTACTCCAACAAAAAATTTCTCAGGAAGGAATGTCCAAATCTGTAAAGGTACAGGAAGTAGGAATACACAATGAGGGGTCAAGAAAGAAGGAAAAGAAATAAATAAGGAAGGCATCAGGGGGTAAAGAAGGCACTTTTATTCCCATCTCATCCCAGCCTATTGAGAGATTAGAAACAAAAAAAAATTTTGTAGGAGAGACTACTACATATAGAAAGAAGGAAGATACTGTTACAACCAACTCATCCCAGCCTCTTGAGGGATTGGAGAAAGGAGAGTCTTTTGTAGGGAAGCCTACTACATCCAGAAAGAAGAAAGCCACCCAATGTCAGAAAATAAGTCCTATCTCGATTCAAAAAGATAAATAATCAAAGAAATACTTTGAGCTAGAGGAACGATCAGACAATGCTCCTGAAGAAACCTTTGGGTTATCACCAGAACCAGCAAGCCAAGTGGAGAAGTCCCATGAACTCAACATGCAGAGAAAGAAAAAGGGTCAAAAGAGAGTGTGCTAGAAGAAAAAATACTAGAAGGGGCCACCACATATGAGAAGGAGGATCCTACCCAATCTAAAGTACCTAGCTCATCCTTGAGTCCTAAAGATCAATTTTCATAGAGTAAGAAACGAAAGAAGAAGAAGAAATATCAACAGGATATTTCACATGACATCCTGTTGGCAACCAATTCAATTTTTTCAATTGCCCTAAAAAAAAGCTGCCTACACCTATGTCTCTTGAACTTCAAATTTCCATCGCATCTTACAAATAGACGATATTTTCATTTCATGCGACACTTGCAAATTGGTCGATTTAGTTTTCACAACTGAAAGCGTGAAAACTCCTCTATCGTTTTTTGAACTGTCATAGTTTTTTTATCGATATTTTGAGTGGCACTTTACCTTTGGTTTATCAAGTGGTTGGAATGATTTTTCGAACTATGTCCATTTTCCTATTCTTTCTTTGATTGCGCAACTTGATCTTTATTTGATTGATAAGGCATTGAGCATGTAAATTTATGGGTTATATTTGATTCTATAGGGGTCATGGTTGATTTTGTTTTATATAATGTGATCCTTATTATTATAAGCTCTTGGCTTGTCGATTTTATAAAATCATTGGTCACAATGTTTATAAATGTTTGATTACAAATGGCGCATTGGTTAAACATTTGGGTTTTGATTTAATGTTGAATGACAATGGTTTGAATTATGCAACAGGCACATATTTAACTTTGGGTTTTATTGAACATTCATGGTTTCAAACAATACATATGGCACATTGACATATCATCCACCGCTTAATTCTTGGGTTAGCCAAATTTTATGGTTTGAATGATGTTATGATTGATTGAACAACATTGTACTTTGCCATTACTATGCTGCATGGCGGTGATAATCCCACCACCCTCGCACGCGCACATTAATTTGCCTCCCCTTTGAGCGCTCGTAGCTGTTAGCCCAAACAACTTTGCTCCTGTGTATTGTTGTGTTCAATCTAAACCCTACCATGCGCCCACACCATGGCTCCGGTCATAAGGGTTGAACCCAATGGTGTCCAGGCATTGTTGATGTTCGATGGTGCTTACAGTGACCTTGAGGAATTTGGATGGCTCCCGTTCATACGAAATTTTGATGGTTTTAACCCTTGCGTGGCTCGGCAATTCGCATTAACCTTTGATGGTTGCCGAGCCAAGGTTGGGGATGTCCAATTGGAAATTAACGAGCAATTTCTCAGTTTATCTACCGGTATGCCTGCTACTGGACAGAAATGGTCAAAAAATTGAAAAGTGGAAGATGTCCCGTGGACATTTCTCTTCCAGTCATGAAGGGTGAACTCCTGTGACAAAGGTTTGCCCGCAAATATGCTAAAGCAACGATGGCACGACCTACTGATGATAACCAAGCAGTTTATCACCTGCAAGGGTCGGTATGGTTTCATTTTCTTGTACCACCTTCGGCTACTTATGGTTTTCATGGGCTATGAGCTTAATATACCTTATTAATTGCATAGGCGTCTGTTCAAAATGTCTAGAAGATATAAATGGAACCAGGCCAATAACAACCTTTTTCACTTTGGGTTAATTAAAATGCTTGTGGTTTGTCATTTGGGGTTACACCGAGACTGTTGGAATGATTTTCTTAATCACAATAATTTTGAGGACTCAAGCCCACCTCAAGTTGACAAACCTGTCTGTACCCCCTGTGCCTAACAGTGCTCTGTTACCTAAACCCCTACCCATCTCACCTATTGACCTACCCAATTCTGTGACCAAAGATGTGGAAAATGTTAAACCCATAGCTAAAAGGCCTAAAGCCAAATCTACTGGGAATTCCAAAGGCAAAAAGAATGCTCGATTAATCTCTCGCATGGAAAGAAACAAACTGAGACCTCCTGTCAACCCTGACCCTATCATGGTGAGTGAAGATTCTGACTCAGAGGTTGAACGTTACCTGGCAAGTGAGTATCCCTATTCAGAAGGTCTGTGTGACAAACCCTCATATGACTTTGTGAAAAACCTACCACCTTGCTTGCGAAATGATCCTAATTACCCAGGCATCAAAATGCCTTGTGAAAACCTCGGTGACTCATCAAAACCCCCTCCTTCTCTATCTCAACCATCTTCTCCACCATGTGATCAGTGTGGCTCATGGTTACAAAGGTATTACCTTGATGTGCCAATGCTACAGTCCAGAATTCATGCTCTGGAGGATCAAGTTGCAACGCTCACCAGTCAAAAGGCTAAATAGACAACCACTGATAAGAAACAATGAACAACAGGTTTGATTTTGTTTAAGAACATGGAGTCAGCTACAACGGTTGTTAATTCAAAATTGGCATAGCTCGAGCAGCCTCTATGGTATGACTATCACCTGTTTATATGACAAACTCATAAGCTCTATTTACAGCATGGATTTGCTTTGACACATAAGCATGCACTATATGCATAGTTTTGTTTTGATTAATCGAATTTCGTTTCCCGAATTAGTTTTGATTGGAATTATCTTTGATTCGGTTAATCGTGGTATGGATTTTATTATTTTGATTTGGCTTAAATTGGATAATATGTTGCTTATTGAAGTTGTTAATATCTTTTCTAAACATAAGATGTTTCTGGTATTTCAATTACGAACACAGTCAATGTTTCGATTCGAATTGGTTATATTCTATACGATATGGTTGGCAATAACGGTTAACTGTTATGATTTCATATTCCATGTCTTTTTCGACCAATTCGAATACCATTCTGTTAATGCATAACCAAATTGTGAATAGATATGAATCATAACTGTTATACTCAACCAATCGATTCGCATTGTTTTGTTTGACCGTGTTATCAATTCGATTCATATTGCAACAAATATATTGTTTAAATTTGATTTGGGGAAGGAAAATGATTATGCCTAGGATTACGATTTGTTTCTATATTTGACTCAGTCACGATTAGATTTGATTGTTGCCTAGTTTATGATTACCAATGATGTTGATGGTTACGATCACTATTTTGATCCTGGTTATTGATTGTGTAAACGCTCAGCGATCGAAATCTATGGTGAAGTTTGTTGATGCTTTTATGCATGTTTTGTTTGACTGTAATCGTAACATCATTTCCATGTTGGCATTTGATTAAAACAATATAAATCTTATGCACATCGTTATAGCCGTAACAAATCGATTATGATTGTGTTGAATTAAATCGTATCTTATTCGATATGATTCACTATTAATTCATTTGATATGAAATAGTTTGGTTACTATTTGACCCGATTTTATGGCAATTGAAAAAACAGAGCATTCTTACCTTGTTTCGATTGCATCCTTTTCGATTTTGTTTAATTTGAATGATAAATTTACTTGAACCATTAGTGATTCGTTTTTTAATGTTTACTAAAAGAAAATTAAATTGGATTATTTTAAAAATATTTCATTGGATTTCTATCTGATCCTGTATGCTATTTTAGACTAGCTACAGAATCAGATGATTCTGTAGCTAAGTCTGTAAGATCAATTTTTTATTGTTTTGTTGATGAAATGTCTTTCTAATTGGTTATTTTTGGTCTATTGCAGATCAATTCGAAATGGCAGTGKCTTTGATGARCAGTTAGGRGATATTTCAAAGATTTCAYTTGCATTTTGATTTCCTAGTTTAGTTGATTTTGGGATATTTCCCAGATTATGTAAAACATTTTGATATTATCCACAGGGAGGTTTTACCCTGTGGAGATACTTATATATACTTATGATTTTTGTAATAATGTTGATCCTCATTCATGGGAGAACAAGGATATGGAGTTCTAATACAGACTGAAGCAGAATTTGGTGTTTTGTCACAACTTTAGCTTCTCATTATATCAACATTTTGTTTCATGTTGTGTATATCAATTTGTTTATGGTTTACGACTACTTTAGCTATCAAGATAATGTGCAAATGATATAGTTTTAATCACTGTAATCCATATCTGGTTTCTTCCAATTGTATAAAAGACATAACAATTGTCTAATTCAGTTTGTGAATGACAGGTTTATCTTCTTCATAAGTTGAATTAGTAAATATAAGTTTTTGCATAATAGGTTTCCCTTATTGCAGAGACTTATAAATCATGAGATTGTTATGATTTTTTATGTCTTGTTTGTCATGTTAACACTTCAAAGAGCATCACAACTTATCGTTTACGAGAAGCTTTTGGATAAACCGGTGCGAGTTTACTTCCTCCGACCAGCTTTGAAGCCATCATACACAGGGCAGACTTGGAGCGTTTCCAGGTCAGTTAGTCTTTTGTTTTAAGTTTTTCATTAGTAGTTTAGTTCAGATATAAGTTTATTTAGATATATGTGTTTAATATATTAGATTGTTTAATTTCAGTAATGTTTATTTCTTTTTCATAAAATATAAAAATAAAAAAAATTCCTGGCTGTCTTAGGGTAGAAAACACATGAGTTTTGCAGGTTTTAATTAAATCTGTAGGTTGTTTATAGTGTACATTTGTGAATAAGAAATATTGTAGCTGGTAATTAGATAGTTGATTTGAGTTATTATAAGAGTAATTAATAGATTGTATATAATAGTTAGAATAGTTATACTTAGTTTTAGTTTAATTTAGTAGTTTGTTTTAATTAGATTAGTGTGTTTGTTTGTTTGTTTGTTTTATTAGTTTTATTTAGTTTTAGTTTGTTTTATTTGTTTTAGTTTTAGTTTAGTTAGTTTAGATTATTTTTCTCTTTATTTTTCTTAAAATACCTTAGGGCGGCCAACGGAGCCGTTAAACCTGTCAGGGTGGTTCATTCCAAACGGCTTGGGTTATTTAGACAACCCCGGACCGGTTCCACTCTCTCAATTGACGGACAAACAATTTCGTCCTTCAACAAATGGCGCTAGAAGGAGTGTCGATTGACAAGATGGCCTTGTAGGATCCTTTAGTTTAAATTTATTCAATTCCCCCCATGGCTCCCCAAATAACTGTGTTGGAACATGCTTTCAACTTCTCATTACCCGATGTTCCCAACGAGACAGTCTCTCACTTGTCCAAACTCACCTTTGATGGTGAAGGCAATTTATCTGCTAAAGACCACCTTAACAAGTTTTGGTGCAAGTGCATCAAACATGACATCTCAGATTTAGGAGTTTTATGCAGACTTTTCTATTTTACTTTTAGAGGTCGGATCAAACATTGGTTTGAATCCTTTCCGCCAGGTCACATTTTTGATTGGTTTCAATTTGTAGATGCGTTTCTAAATGCTTTTGAAATTTATGATTTTGATCAATTATGTGAATAATTTCATACTTCGCTAATCAACGACGATCCATCTTCAGAACACTTTTTGACAAGAGTCTATCATATCCTCTGTAAATTTAATCTTGATGACATGTCATTGGCCTTAAATCTCTTCTATGATCCTTCCATCCCTTCCATTCAGTCATGTTCAATCACGAATGAAGAACCAATTGCAAATCCTATCACTCAACTGCTAGAACAATCTTCTTCGCAAGAAGAGAAAAATTCTTCCGATAATGCTGAACAAGCCAGGGAGATAGAATCTATTGATCAAGCTCTTAATGATAGCCAAATTGGTTTTTCCTTTGAATCATTGTATTTTCAGTCTAAGAATAGTATAGAAGAAGATTCATTATCGGCTCAAGGTGAATACCCTCATTCTTGTAACTCATGCTCTAATCAACATTTAAAATCACTCATTAAAGAACACTTAAGCAACGAAAATCTTCTTGAATGTTCTAGTACTCCCATGAAACTGTTTAGAGAAGAAGTTACGCAACTAGAAGAAGAAACTCAAAATGCACTTTGTTCACAGGAAAGACTAGATGCTTGTCACATAAATTTTGAATTATCTATCACACAAAAAGCAAATCCAGATGATCATATTATGTTGAGGAATTCGTCACCAAAATAGAGTAAGAGTTTTAAAGAAAGTGAAGAGAATTGTCTTGAGAATACCATTGTTGAGTATCATAGTTCAAGAGATTCTTTTTATCTTCTTATTTATGATTCCTTTTATTATTTATATCCTAATCTATTCCTAGATTCTGGTGGACTTGACATCTTACCTACAACACCCTACTCTTTTCCACTACAATCATATCCTTTCGATATGCTAAATTTTGGTGAAATTAATTACGAGCATAACATTGATAAAATCGGATTTGACTCTTGTTCACTTTCATCACTCATATGGGAAAATGACATGTTACGAGATGATTTTACATAGTTTATGGTTGAAAAAGACAATGCATTATGTTTTATGGAGATCAAACATTCTAAGTTTCATATTCGCTCTTTAATTAGCTCGAATCTTAATGTTGATGCTTCACATTTTGAAATGATCAATCGCATCGAAGAAAACATTCAAACCAATGATCTAATCGATTGCACACCCTCCTGGAAGAGCTCTCAGAATCCTTAGTGATTCTACTTCCCTTAAACTCACAACAGAGTTCCTTCTTCAATGCACCATTGTGCACACGCTCAATGCCCACTTGGCAGAGCTCTAAAGAATTCACGGCAGAATTCTATCTGCAACTGTGTCTCTCATACATAGCCTTGCCTCCAAGGTATTCAACAACCTTTAGGTCTTCCTCCTGAGTTGTTGACTCTAGTTCTTGTGCCGTAGCACGTCTTTGTCTGACTCCGCAGAGTTTAGAAATGAATCCTCTGTGCACAGCCCTCAGAACCCACAACGTTCTGTCACACCCTCCTGGTGTGAAGCCTCAAAGACCTTCACTTGAAATCAAACAGACTCCCTGCAAATGCCTAACATACATACATTCACAGCATATAAAAGAACACACACAAACATCCACATAACACAGAATGACATGCAGGAAAAATTGCTTCTGATTATATTAAAATGGCAAATGTCTGTATTTACAAAGGTGTTCTCGAGCTCTCTCTGGCTCTCCTCAACTCTACCTCTAACTCTCTAACTCACTTCTCCCTTATCTAACTACCAAAATGAGATCTGAAAATCTCTTTTACCTGAGGGGGCTCTTAGAGCGCTTCCCTCCAGATTCACCTACCCTATTCAATTACATTGAATGGGCTGTCTAGTCCACTATCGGATCTAGATCTCAGCCATTACACACATTAAAGGCCGATCTAACTAATGCCTACACAAAGGAACGAATCTACAACTCACTAGCTTAAAACATTAATTACATTAATTTCAAATTTAAATGAGGTTGCACCTCTCTTTTAGCGTGTGATTTGAATTTGCTGGCGTGGCTGGTTAGCTGGCTGGCTGACATGGAGAGATGCTCCTGCATCAAAATCCTCATCTTATAGCTTATCATTGCCCAGCTGGCAATGTGAAATTCCCTGGTTGTCCTCCTGACAGTCCGTGAGACCCCGCAGTGATCTCAATTCATTGCCCTCTTGGAAATTTGGAATTTCATCTCTATCCTCCTGGCAATGCTTGATATCATCAGCTGATCCTAATTCATTTTCCAAATCATTGAGACTTTTCCCAGTCTCTGGTTCACATACCTGAACCATCTTCTTATCCTGCCGCAGCTTCAATTCGAGCCTCGCTATTTCTCTCTTTATATATGCGAGCTCTTCATCTATAACTTCCTTTCTCCATAGCTCTTTCCTCCCATCATACCTACGGCCTTTAGTAGCCATGTTGCTGCTTCTGTTTTCCTTCCTGGTAAATCTGTTGATGTCACTCTGCACTAAGAGTTATACCAGCTTCATCCTCCTATAGTCTCCCTGACTGTCTTCTCGACTGCTGCCTACCTACAAACAATCCTTACATAGTCCCCAACAACTCTGTCTTCTTTCACCTAAAATATACAGATGAATTTCCTTCTCTGATACCACTTGACGTATATCAGAGTATTCTCTTCCTCTTCCTGCCTCTTCCTGCCTAAAATCTACAAGCAAGATTCAAGCTCTAATACCACTTGATGCAGGCGCAAGCTACCTCTTCCGAAAAACTCCTCACTCGCTCACCTGATCGTTCAAAATACCCTTCTTCGAGTTGAATTATCTCTTTCTATCCCCTCGGGAATCACTGTGAAAATCTGAACCAGTCCACAGGTCATTTCTTCACCTACACGGTCTTCTACACCTAACCGTTGTTGTCCCTGACTCAGTATCCGGGTTCGAGGTTTCATCCCTCTCGATGTCAAGAGTTCCAGCACTCTCAAATTCCCGATCACCGATTATCTCTCTGCCCAGCCTTAGCCCCTCCTGGCTATGCCCTCTGGTCCATATGACCACTCTCCATAAGACCACAACCTTACATCCTCTTATTGGGGTTTTGAGTTTCAGTTTCCCAATGCTCTCCAGTCCCCGTTAGCCCTCCAGGTTAAACTCTCGGCCCACATGACCCTTAACTCACAAGACCGTAGCCTTATCCCCCATCGGGGTTTCGGACCTTTCAATTCCAAAATGAAAACGTCCTTAGGATTCGCGATCCTTTGATTTCTCGACATGTTTTTAATTCAGCTAGCCCTCCTGGCTCAGCCCCTGGTCCATGTGACCATTACCCGATGACCACAACCTTACCCCTCGTCGGGGTTTTAGGGTTTCCAATGCCTAAATGCATATACCCGTGGGATTCTCGACTCCTCGAATCTCGACTGGATGACAGTTGGCCCCCACACAACGGAGATCTCCCCCTTCTCTAATCTGCTGACAGCTGGCTCCCACTCAATAGAGCTTTCCACCTTTCTGAGATGTTGACAGCTGGCTCCCACTCATCGAGGTTTTGCGGTTTGTGATTCCAAAAGGCCAAAACCACTTGTCTACGGGATCCCTGATATCCCGATGGCCCAAACACCCATCAACAACTTATTTTCGGCCTTTCCCCGATGGCGCCGATTTCTTCCACGCGTCCCCTTTGATGGACGATCCCGATCCCTCCGGGATTTCGAGACTTGTGATGTCCCAACTTCCTTGGGATTTCGAGACTTATGACGAAGTCCTGGCTCAGTTGATTCCGCTTCCTCCCTCCATTCTTGTCGCTCAATCCCCCATCACCCTATTGCATCCTTCATCCACGTTGCGCCCTCACTCCCTTGTCCTGTTGCCCCATTGAGTACACCTCTCCTGCCTTCCATCCATGAATAAATGGACTTAGGATGAACAAAAAGAACAATAGGTTAGTTAGATTAAAATAATAATAAATGTTAGTATAGTTAGGATAGGTTAAATAAATTAATAAACAACTAGTTAATAATTAATGAATTATTAATAAATGAATTATTAATAAATGAATTATTAATTAATTAATTAATGATTATGTTAAAAATCTAAGTTAGTAACTAAGTTAGTAATTAGGATTAGTTAAACACTGAATAAAACAAATTAAAAAACAAAAACATAAAAATTAAATAATAAGAAAATACAAATTATAATATAAAAACATTTAAAATAAAACATATAATAAAAAATTAATAAAACAAGATATAATAAAAAATTAAAAAAACAAAACATATCAAAACACATTAACATAAAACAAATTTAAAAACAAACGAATAAAACAAAAAACAAATCATATATTAAAAAACAAAAAATTAAAGACAAAACATACCTAAAATAATCCTAAGTCCTACCCCACTCACCCCCCTCCTACGTCACACTCCACTCACCCCACTCCTACGTCACACTCCACCCAAAAGACTCCAGTGCACCTACTACACCAACACCCCTCCATCATATGCCATACTTCTAAATCAATGGATAACATAAATTCCGGACCCCCCCTCACTATCCGGAATTTAACGAGAGGGGGGGGTCCGGAATCTGAAATAATACTCATGCACATATGAACGACCCAGGGATGGCCACTTAAATCAATGGTCCATATTGGATTCCGAACCCCCCCATCCATTCTACATTTAACGAAGGGGGGGCGGGGTTCGGAATACCGCTTTCCACCAAAAAAAACCACTTTTCCATATTTTTGCCAATTTTCCCTGTTTTACCATGTCTTCGTCTGGGGCCGATTCTGTGCAAACGAAGATGGATTTAAAAAAACCTCTCCTATTTTTTCCAATGGCGCTACGACCAGGGAGAATCGTAGACATCTTCGAGGCCTATTTTTCCAGATTTTCAATTTTTTGTTACAGTCCCGATCTTGCAGGAGCTGTTACGGCCAGCTGGGGACGAATGTGGCGAAACCGAAGGAGGTTTTTGTCCAGCACATGACCATCTACAATAAAATCCTTTAGTTTTCTCCCAGGTGTCATCATTCAAGAGAAAAACACGTCTGTTTGGACCCCTTTTTCGCAGAAAACCGGTCCATCTTTCATGGCAGAACACTCCAAATTTTGTGGGAATGGTGGCTATTTTTGGCCGAGGCGGTTAAACGAACTTCCGAAACTTAGTGGGATGATCTATCCTATTTATTGAGATGATTTTAATGTAAAAGGGTTCGACCTATGAGGTTCCTTGCTGGATTGTGGGTTGTGCTTGGTTAGAGAACTTTTTCTATAATTTTAAATGATCAATCAGTGATGGACATGTTTTTTTGCTACAGGATTCTTGTGTGGATGTATTGGTGGTGTGTTTTCTCTGTTAATGTATTTTCCTGTCCTCTTTACATTTGTTTTCAATTTCTTATTATCAGAAGGAAAGTAATAGAAGTAGAATTTATCAGCAGATGGTCATGTGCTAGACAAAAACCTCCTTTGGTTTCACCAGATTGTCATCATTCAAGAGAAAAACACGTCTGTTCGGACCCCTTTTTCGCAGAAAACCGATCCGTCTTTCATGGCAGAACACTCCAAATTTTGTGGGAATGGTGGCTATTTTTGGACGAGGTGGTTAAAATAACTTCAAAAACTTAGTGGGATGATCTATCCTATTTATTGAGATGATTTTAATGTAAAAGGGTTCGACCTGTGAGGTTCCTTGCTGGACGGTGGGTTGTGCTTGGCCAGAGAACTTTTTCTGTAATTTTAAATGATCAATCAGTGATGGACATGTTATTTTTTCTACAGGATTCTTGTGTGGATGTATTGGTGGTGTTTTTTCTCTGTTAATGTATTTTCTTGTCCTCTTTACATTTGTTTTCAATTTCTTATTATCAGAAGGAAAGTAATAGAAGCAGAATTTATCAGCAGATACTCTGCCTCTGAGCTTGTGATAATCTTTATGTTTCTCCTCTAAAGAGCTCAGTAAATGACTTCTTATATTATCATTTGCTTGGTTTTTTCCTCTCCTATTTCTTCCTCAAATCCACATCATCAAAACTTATTTCGATCCAATACTTCCATTACCTTGCCCTGTTTAAGAGTTTTTTCTAGATCTGAGAATGAATCACATATTCAAGTGCAGACCCCATTTGCCCAATGGCCCTCCTTGTTGTTCCAAATCAACCATCTAAAAACCCCAACCCATGTTCTTCATAACTAGCCTAAGACCTATCAAAACAAAGATATATCATACAGAGAGATCCCTCTCTGAGTCTTGGAGGGATAGATCCAAGACTCGAAGTGGTTTTGATGTTGCCTCTGTGACTGCCTTACAGCCTTGGGTAAATTATAGAGTGCTAACAGAATGGCGACTCCACTGGGGAAAGTTCCCCAATAGTACATTTCAAAGCTCCAGATCTGATCACTGATGGTGGACAGTGACCAGACAAAAGAAGGCTGAGATCATTCACCTAGTGACTCCAATCAACTCCAGACAGTGCCAACTCGAAGACTCCACTGGAGGAAGAACCTGAAGCATGGCCAAGCAGCCTATAAAGACCAGGTACTCAAGCTCAAATTGCATTCAAGACATCTTTGGTTTC
>JZKD02S0338305.1:118198-136273 GCA_000966675.3 Picea glauca | reverse complement strand
GACAAAATGAAACTAAGAGGGGTCTCGAAAGAGCCGTTGTCCTCTCCTAAAAGTTTTGAAATTTTGTTAAGGGAGATGAGATTGTTTTCACAATCTCTTTTTGATTCTCAAGATCACTTGATTGCACAAGAGAAGAGCATACCCAAGGATTGCTACTCCAACTTCTAGTCCCAAATGTGATTTAGATGTTATTAAAATTGATGTGTTCCTTAGATTATAAATCAAAGAAAGACATCCATGTGGCAAAAAGCAAATAAGGGAAAATGATTTTTATCCACCTAAGTGCTTATGTTTGTTTGAATATCCCCTTTATAAGTTGAGGGGTCTAAGTGGTGTAGTATTTAGAGCATGCATAACATCATTCTTGAGAAGGAAAATGACTTTCCCCACATCCAAAACCTTACAATGAGAAATTTAGTTTAGATGCGCGGCCTGCAGTGTAGATAGAGGCGCATATGGCACCTGCGCGCTGACCGTATTGAAAACCAAAGTGCATGTGCATGGAAAAAGAGTTGTAACTCAGGCGCATGTGTGCCATATGCGCATCTGTGGGCTAGAATACCCGTGCGTTTGTGAAAAGTTATCGAGAAAGAAACTCCAGATGGATTTCTCTCAATTCTCCTGTGAATTGACTGGTTAGCAGGTCGGCGGAGGCCGGTTTGTGTCCCTGCAATTTAATAAAACCAAAAGGAAAGCAAAATAAACCCAAATGAGGGAGGAATTGATACCTAACTCCTCAGTGGAGTCTCCAATCTGTTTGCACCCAATTCGTCACCTGGTGAGCAAATCGAGGGTGCTTACATGCCCTGTTGGGTATTGCAGGGCATGACAGCTGTGGAAGGAAAGGTTAGAGAATACAGAACAAACTACAAGCTAATATCAACTGAAAACAAATTAAAACTGTGAAAAGAAACAACAAACACCCAAAAAAAGACAGATGTCACCAATGGTTTTGAGTTGGTCAATTGATGAAATTGGAGCACGATGAAGGAAGAGAACTGTGGTTTCTTCTTCCTCCAACGGAAGGCTCTTGAGGCCCTCACAAAGTTTTGTTTCCTTACAATGAGAAGAACTGAGTATGAAAGTGAAAGAACTCCCTGCGATGTTGCCAATGTGTGATCGTTAAAGAATGAGTCCTTAACAATCTTAACAGCATAACGATGCCTGAAATTCCTTGTGAAAACAATGTATCTTCATGGATTTTTATAGCAGATCCTCGGGCGATTATGTAACCTCTTCAAAGTGTGAAAAGGGGCCCTTTAGGGCTTCCTTAGGTCATTAACCCGCCTACCCTGCGGATTCGGCTTGGATTTGGGAGTCAAATCAGATTGGGAGTCGGTCCGTAAGCGGTTGAGAGGTTGGCCAATTCAATAAATGCATCGTTTTAGCAGGTGCGCGGGTTTTGTCATTGACAGCCGCACGTCGTGCGCGTGTGCGCACAGAGTACGTTCTTGTCCTGCGCATGTGCGCGCGCACCAAACTACTGTGAAGCGCCCTTCAATTTTTGGTTACTTTGTATAGTTTTTGACCCTTCTGGAATGTTGTGAAATTAATTCAGTGCCATGAATGACTTCATTGTTGTTTTGACGATGCAGAGTTCTTGTCACCATGTGCGAACAAAATTTCGGTGATAACACCCCTGATGTTATTTCTGATAAGTGTTTTGCCTTTGGCATCTTGAAATATATGTAGTCTGATAATTATGCTCATAAGCTGTGAAACTGTGAATGATTTCATTATAAGAATGTCTATATGGTATTTTGATCATTACTAGTAGTTGTATATTTGTATGGAAAGACTATGTATGGCTTATGTCCTCATGAATCGTTATTTATATGCGTATTGATCTAATTCAGACTTCATTTTTGGTTCTTGGTAGGATGATACCCTTATCTACCTCAGATAGTACCCTGGGTGAACCTCCCTATAGAGATACCCTCCTTGAAAATCCCATAAAGAATCGGGAAAGAGAATGTGAAGGTGTAAGGCCTTAGTAACCCTACACGAGGAGGAACGATCCTCTTGAAAACCCAAGATGGCAGCATAAGGATGAAGTATCGAATCGACGGATGAGATCCCGTCGGGAGATCTGTGGTCACTCACGACCGCAATATCGGAGGAAGAAGATGGAGTGTTAAGTGCCTTAACCCTGATAGGTATTAATCAACGGACGAGATTCCATCGGGAATCCTGATGACGAGAGTTTGGGATTTTCCATGGTGAAAACCCTAGAATAGATCTAAGCCATCCGAATGACGGAGGCCACGTGTCATAAGATTACCCATTTTGGGGAATCGGGAATCACGGAATCGGGAATCCTGATGACGAGAGTTCAGAATTTTCCATGGTGAAAACCCCAGAATAGATCTGAGTCGTCTGAATGATGGAGGCCACGTGTCGTAAGATTACCCATTTCGGGAAATCAGGAATCACGGAATTGGGAATCCTGATGATGAGAGTTCAGGATTTTCCATGGTGAAAACCCCGAAATAGATCTGAGTCGTTCGAATGATGGAGGCCACGTGTCATAAGATTACCCATTTCGGGAAATCGGCAATCACGGAATCGGGAATCCTGATGATGAGAGATCAGGACTTTCCATGGTGGAAATCCTGGGACAGATCTGGACCGATCAAATTTATGGAGGGTATGTGTTGAAAGATTAGCCACATTGGGAAACTAGGGATCAAGAATTTGGGAGCCCCGTGATTGAGATTTCAGACTCTCGCGATGATAAGTCCCGATGAAAGGACGATATTCTTCCGGAGGATCTCAGGGTCTATAACGACCGTCGGATGTGAGGAAGAGATGCCGACTTTAAGCTAGGACGTGAGTGCGCATTAAGGTAAGCAGCGAGAAGATCTGGATAGCCAGAGTCCACCTTCCCAGATCTACGGCTAAGGTTTCGTTCCAGAGCCCCCTTACTGTTCTACCTTTAGCGGTGGGGGGGGGTCTGGAATCGGATGTTCAACTCTCGAACGATTGAGATTAATTCACCTTGATCAACGGTGCTCAGGTGAATTCTGGAACCCCTTTTCCATTCTACCTTTAATGAAGGGGGGGTCCAGAATAGTGTGGAGTGTGAAATGGGGCCCCCTCCTGTCCTATTGACTATCGTGTCGCATTTCCCCTCTACCACCTGTACTCCACTTAACTGTGTGGCAGGGCTTGTTCTCATTGGCTTTTCTCTAGCCCTATTGGGATTTGTTCCTATTGGCCATTTGCTAACCTTGTATGGATTCATCCCTATTGGTTGGTCGCTAGCCCTGTCGGGGTTCGACAGTTGCAGAGTTGAACGATTCAACATCACTGTAGAGCTGAGGTGCGAAATACAAAAAGACAATGCATTTATTTGAACTGTGATCATGACCCGTGATCACATGGGAACAGAGAGAGAGAGAAAAGAGCTAGCTGGCGCTAGGCCTCCATAGGTAATTCGGGGGTTCTGATTCTCTGGAAATCAATGAAAATTTTGATTGAGGTAGTGGGTATGTGACAATCGACGCCTCTCCCTTTATCCATTGTACGTCTATGTGTTGGTGTGCTATCACATGTGTTGAGGTGGAGCGATGCTTCTGCATCATACTCCACTGCTAGGAAAATCATGAGCTCCTACTCATGAGCTCCTCTTCTCCAGTGTTGAAATCCTCCTGGATCCCAAACCCTTCCTTGGAGTTGTCCTCTCCAGCTATGCCACTACTGTTGTTGCATCCTATTCTTCTTCTTTTCTACTGCTATGGCAGGCTCTCCTTTGTTCAACTCCTCTTTTCTTACTTATTCTTATGAAATCAACACTAGCTTCTTGATCTCCTCTATCACCCTGTCCAACTGCTCCAATAGATGGCTCTTCTTATGAAGTCTTCTCGACTGCAATTCTACCTTATCATTGGGTATATAATCTTGATCCCCTATTTTGTCTTTACTTCCCCTTGTGGCACTAGTTTTCCACTCTGCTGCAGACTCCAATTCCACTGTCCCATGATTGAGCTGTTGTTTATCTCCTCTTTCTGACAACTTTTCTTCTTCCAGTTCTTCTATTGGAATATCTTTGTCTTCCTTTGGCTAGTATGCTTCTCCATCTGTCTCCAACTTAGCTTGTTGGATATGCCTACTTCTCTCCAATATTTCCAGTTCCTTATGCAGCTCAACAAAGTTTATGTTGTCTGCTTCCTCTTTTTTCGCAAGCTCCACTGCTACAATCATCTCTTGTTCAACTTCCTGGCTGAAAATTTTGAACAATTCTGTCGAATGCTCTTCTCCTGAAATTTGCATGACTGTCTTCTAGAATCCATCTTTTGGTTCTGGATTGTCCAACCAATCCTCGAACATCCTCAATTCTAACTCCCATTGAGTGATAATTTCAACTGTGTTCTCCTCTTCTTCTTCTCATTAGGTAGATTCTGATACCTGCTTCTTCATCATGACAGTCACCATTGGCTATCCTTACCCTATTGTTTCACTTTCATCATGTGCACTAGCCTTCACTTGGGTGTTTGGTAGGAATTCTTTGATCCCTCCAATGATCAAAATAATCTTCTGATCCTCCTCCTGGATGGTGAGAGTTTTTAAATTCTCATCATATTCATTCACATGGTCTACAAACCCACATGAATCTTCACCTATTGGTACTCCTTGCTTATATGAACTCTCAACAGAGTCCATGAGACTCTCAAACACTCTCATCTCTTCCCCCCTGCCCACCTGGAAATTTGGGACTTCTCTTCAACCCACCTGGCAGTCTATAAGATCAACCGATCCCATTTGATTTCCCTCTTGGAAATTTGAACTTTCAACACTGCTCCTCTAGCAATAAATGAGACCTTCCACTGATCTCTTTCTATTTCCCACCTGGCAACTTGAAAGTCCATTTCTACCCACTTGGAAGTTTCTGAGATCCTCTGCTAATCTCATATTGTTTTCCACCTGGTAATATGAATTTCCACTACTGTCCTCCTGACAGTATATGATATCCTCCAATGATATCATTTCATTTCCCACCTGGGAATATGAAAATCCATCTTTGCTCTCCTGGCAGTTTATGACATATTTATTTGATCTCACCTCCTCCTCATAATTGAGGTGTCTCCCAACTTTTGGTTCGCAGATGTGAATCATCTCCTCTTCTGTGTCACTGATGCTTTCAACATGAATCAACCACCTATTTAACAATTGTTGTTATCCTCTGGCCAACAATCTCTTGACTGACCACTTCACCTTCTTCCTTATTGGCCACTCATACACCCAATGCACTTTATCATCTCTCTACATTTTTAATGTCAGTTTCTCCATCCTTGCTCTTATCTCACTAAGATCCTCATCAGTTTCTTTTTTACTTTTCTTCTAGTGGCCTCCTCTTTGACCATGCTCATGGCCTTCAGTAGCCATCTTTTCTTCCTTCATCCTTCCTGGATATCTACCATTTTTTCCACACCTTACAAAAGTATTCATAGATCATCAATACTTTGTCTTCCTTCACCTGCTGTTCTATAGGAAAACTCCAGCTTCTAATACCAATTGATGTCATCAAATTATTTCGTTTCACCTTCTCGCCTTTGTCTGCATTCTGTAGACACAGTTCAACTCTTGATATTTCTTGATGTAATAAGGTTTTCCTCTCTATCTCCTTCACCTGAAATCTATAGATGAAATTAAATCTGATACCTCTTGATGGTATGAGACTATCTCCTTTACCTCCTTCGCCTAAAATCTATAGACGAAAATCAACTATGATACCACTTGGTACAAACCCCCCTTCTCTCCTAAGGGCTGAACAAACTCCCGGTCTAGGATCAATTAAGAAAATAAGTCTGATTAACTCTCTGGGTCTTTGCTAGACCCTAAAACCACTTACACAGGTCCTTTCCCCAAATGTACAGGTCGTATGAGACCCGTGGCTTCTCTCCTGAGTGTTGTTCAAACCTCAATGCAAAACAAGCACTAACTCTTCTTTGACTAAGCCCCTTCTTCATATGACCACCGACTGTGACCCAAGGCTCAACCTCAAACACTTATCGGGAATTCATGTTTCACGAATTTGGAGGGTCAGTCACCTCCCCTTTCCTAATATCCGAAATGCCGATATTTCCTCGCCACAAATCAATGGTCCTAATTCTTCCACGATCTGATAGTCCAGATCGTGTCGGGATTTTGCGTATCGGGAACTCCCAGTGTTTCAGATATGATGGCTTAGATCACTCCTCTGGATCTAACGACCACTATAAAATTGTGAACTTTATCCTTGTGAGTTCTCAGGATTCCCCCCATTGAATTTTCCCTCCTACGAGTCAACAAAATGCTTATCTCTCGCCACACGTCCCTTCCGATGGATGGTTATGAAGATGTTAGGATTTCGCAACTTGTGACCTTGAAGTCACAACCTCCTTCACATTCTTGACTTCCAAAATACCAATATTTCAGAGAGCCCAAATCCAATGGTTCACGCTCCTCTAGATCTAACCACTCAGATCAAATCATGATTTCATGTTTCACGAGTTCTCACAAATCAACCTTTGACTCCTCTGAGTCACGAGTCAACAAAATGATGATCTCTCTTCGTGTTTCCTCCTTGAAAATGGATGGTCATGATGATTTCAGGAAAATGGATGGTCCTGATGATTTCGGGACTTGGCGTTTCATGATTTCCACACTCCTATGCAACTCTAAAGTTTTTAAACCTCATGCACGTTCCCTGGATCCAACGACTATTGGTTCACACACTCAGATCTGACGGCTAAGATCTACTCCATCTTGCATGCTATCATGTGTTCCTAGACGTGAGATTCAAGGGTCTATATTTCCTCCTCTGCAGCTAGTCTAATGGTTTTCGACGCTCCTCCCCCCGAGCTTTGGATTCCTTCATGACTTGGAAGGTTTCAATGTTTCGAAGGTCTCGGCCTTCAATTTATCTTTTGTGAGCCTTGCAACTTTGGGTCTCACCTGCATTCTGGAAAGGATATCTCTCCTGAGCTTCTGTCAATGCTCAAATCTCTAAGGGACTAGGCCCTTGTCTTTCCCTTTAAAGGGAAATTTGGTGACCTCCTAGAAACCTCCTGCTCAAGCACACCTTGCTTTCAGATGCTCCCTCCTTGCGCTGGCTACAAAACTTCCAATGTTCTGTTGTGCACTCCTTGTATAGCCTAAAGAACCCAAAATGATACAACCAACTCAAACAAATATAGAGGAATCTATCTTGCTAATGTAAATGAAAATTATCATACATCTACAACATTCATTCCTGAAATTCATAAACACATGAACAACAATATGCAAAAAAACTGCCTTTCTATTATCTTTGTGTGTCTGTACAGATGTTTACAAAAAATGGACTGTAACAAGGACCCAGTTCTCTCAAGCTCTCACTCAAAACTTCTAAGACCTTCGAAGACTCTCTCTCCCTCTCTTCAATACCCTCTCCTCATTACAAAAGAGGGCTCCCTCGATCTCATCCTCATAGACTGCCTTAGTGCTATCACTATCTCAGTTATGGCACCATACTCCTATGACTACATTTCCTAAATGTCTATTGAGAGCTGACTACGACTTGGGCCTGCTATAGGCAACCATTTAAGGTAACCCTATCCACTACATGTTCAAAGGTGTGGCCTAACATTTATCATCCTTACAACATGAATAATATGTATAGGATTATTTCAAATTTAAAAAATGGGAGGGTTGACGCCTCTCCTTTTCTCCATTGCACGTCTGTGTGTTGGCGTGATGGTGCATGTGCTGAGGTGGAGAGATTCTCCTGCATCAAAACTTCCCATATGCACAATTATTTGCAGTACATATGGTGGATCATTACTTCTCGGACATCATACAGCTTTTAAGAATATGAATGGCCCCATCAGACATGACAATTGCGTAGAAGAAGCAACTGGTGGTGAAAGAAACACATTGTTAGTTGATTGCAAGGAATTTATAGAAGTTGGGTGTAGATGGAATATTGAGACAATGTGTGTTGGAACATGAAAGACCGATGATACTTGAAGAAGTGCATGATGGGATTGCAGGAGGACATTATGCAGGGAGAGAAAATGAACAAAATATTTTGTGCGTAGGACTTTTGTGGCCGACACTCCAAAAATATGCTAAGGAATACTGTCAGTCATGCGACATATGTCAAAGAGTGGGAAAAACACCCAAGAGGGATGAAATGCCTTTAAATTCACAAGTTACGCTGCAAACATTTGATAAATGGGACATAGACTTTGTGGGGCAATCAACCCATAAGAAGGAATATCAAGAGAAAGATATATAATCACTGCGATAGAGTATTTGACAAGATGGGAGGAAGAAACCCCCATTACACACTGCATTGTGGAGACTACTACACAATTTTTGTTTGAGAATATAGTCACGTGATTCATATATCTGCACATACTACTCAGTGATCAAGGAACACACTATCTAAATAAGACAATAGTCGCATTTACTGAGGAATTTCAAATTTATCATCAGAAGAGTACCCCGTATCATCCTTAGGTCAATGGGATAGTGGAACCTTTAAATAAAATTCTGGAGAATGATTTGAAAAATATTTTCAATGTAGGGAGAGATGATTGGGACTTAAGAGTTCCTGCAGTGTTATGGGATCACAATACTACAAGAAAAAAATTGACAAGACAAACACTGTTCAGGTTGGTCTATTGGTAAGAAGTAGTTATCCCAATGGAGTTTATTCTACCTAGATTGTGCATTGCAACAATCACTGATCTATCAGACTCTAGCATAATAGAGGAGATAGTATCGCAATTAATATAGCTTGAAGAATATTAGTTTGTTGCATGTTTCAATCAACAAGTTTAGAAGGAAAGGGAGAATGTTTGGCATGATCGATAAATTAAAAAGAAAAATTTTCAAGTGGGATATTTTGTATTACTCTATGGAAACCACTTCATGAAACATCTGGGAAAGTTTAGAATGCATTGGTTAGGACCCTATGTGATTTAACATGTAACAGAGACTGGTGTTGCATAGTTGGAAACCCTAAAGGGAGAAGTCCTAGGAGGAATGGTGAATGGAAGTCGGCTAAAACTCTATAGAGATGACCGATAGTATATGTATTAATATAGGCTGTGCCCGAACACATGTATCATAGTAATTGTATGATAATAGGAAGATAAAACACAAAAAACCAAATAAAAAGTAGAAAAATGAAGCAAAACAAATAAAATTAGATACAACAAGATTATAGATTACTAAGGCATAAGAAATTGTGCAAACAAAATGACAATCACACATCCAGATGAAATTGTGTCGAATAAGGAAATAAAGCACAAAAGAAAATACTATGAAGCAAACAGAAGAAAAAGAAAGAATTGTTGCACAATTTGGCACTGACAAGACCACTGGAAGCATTAAAGCAAGGAAACAACGACAAAAAATGGGCAATAACATGTCATAAAGACATTGTATAATATTAAATGGAAAAAACTGCTAGAAATCATGAACAATTGGCTCTACGAGGGAAAAATCACACAAAAGATTTGGTAATAAAGATACATTTATTCAACCACTCATCAACCTCGTTGGAAGATTGGACATGTTAGTTAAGGCGTGAAGAGATATGCAAACTTGGAAATAAGGCACACAAACAATCGAATTTCGTTATGCGTAAATCATTGTGACTAATAGTTACATGTAAGAGAGAGAGAACCAGAGTGAAACCAAGTGAATCAAAGCCGAAACATAGCAACCAGAGAACAAACATAGAGCCAATAAATGAACCTACTGCACAAGACAAATGTCCTGACCAAAAGTTGGAGTGCCATCAACAACAACGTGAAGGAAATCAAAACAACTAGTAGATACACTAGAGGTTAAGGAAGTACTTGGGGCTTCAACTTCGTCTTTACAGGAAAGATTCCATAGGAATTATATCCCACCAAGGAAAGACAATGCACCCCACATTAGAGTAATAATATATGGGAAATACCTGTTGGTGACATCACCAGTACCACTTGGTGTGAGTATTGAAGGATATATGCTCGACAAGGTTGCCGGTCTCAAGTTCACGGATCATGATATCACTGCTGAGAAAAAATTCTCACTACGGGATAAGGAAAAATATTTGTGCACTAGGAGCATACTAGGGACATAAGAAATCCTGCTTGAAACACATGAGTGGGAAACAATATTGGAGAAGACATGAATATTAAACCTAATGGAGATCCCACGCTTCAGACATAGTTTGGAAATTAGTGCTTGTGTGAAGTTACTGCTCAACTGTGTCCATGGGGGGACATTAGAAATTGATCCCCCAGTGTCAATTGACACTGCGATGATTTCATGCATCATAGGGCTCCCAAAATCCGAAGAGGATTTGGCCATTTTGTTCAACAAGGTAGGAGAGAAATCCCCATAAGAGGAAATGAAGAAAAAGTTTTAGAATTTCAGGGGGGAAAGGGGCTTGGATGTTAAAAACATCAGTACTGACAATGTTCGGTTTGTAATGCAGGTGTTGGATTGCAAGTTGCTGTGAAAATGTCGGAAGGATGAAGTACCAGTTACAATAATTTCAATTGTAGGAAAATGCATCAAAGGGGTTCAAATGAATTGGGACACCTTCTTGTTGAACCAATTTTTACAGACTGTATTAAGGCCTAGGAAAAGGGAACTTAATTTCACTATGAATGGCTGTCGATTTTGATTGCACTGGTTGGATGGAAGGAACCAAGCTACTATCAGTGCATGGGAACATCTGGTTGAGGTGGTATGGCCGTGCGATATGCCAACTTATGGCATACTCCCAACAAGAGAAGACAACAAAACAATTTACATTCTTTGTATACTTCGATACTGTCAGGTGTATAATTGAGCTTACACTGTGCATTTCAGTCGAGACAGTGGAAACCTATAAGGACATTGCACACTTTAAAGTAGTCATGCACCACATGTATGTGCATGAAAAGAAGGAACTGATGTGCTAGTGGATGCCAACCAATTATAGGTTGACAAAAAAGGACGTATGGTTGATTGTGAATAATTGGGAAGATGGATAGAAAATCCCAGCAGAGAAAACATGGCAACCAAAAGAGGAAAGAGAAAAAAATAAGAATGATGAAGAACTAGATGAGGCACAAGGGAATGATTAGGATAATGGCAAAGGAGATGCCCCCGAGCCACAAAAAACAACAACAAAACAAACAATCCCCATGATAGGTGTCAAACACAAAGATAAGAGGAAGGAACCAACATGAGGGGCGTGGAAGAAGAATAAATCACACATAGAAACCCCAATGTATAATTTAACCAATGATGACATGGATAGGATTGACTACCATGTATGGGATGTTGTAGAGGAAATCATGGAGGAAGTAACTAGGAAACAAGTAGAGCAACAATAGAGGGTGGAGGATCATTTAGAAACACTCCAAAAACTCTTAGCAAATACTAGCCTAACAAAAGAGAGTAGGAGCAAGGGAGGACCATCCATGATTATGGGGAAGGAAGCAGAGGCTTCCCATCCAGCCTTAACCCATATAACAATTGATCACAAAACACTCCAGATTGAGACAAACACACTTGAATTTCCAATGTCTAAATTACAGGAACATGTGAACATGCTAGGACACCTAAACATAGTGGTATCGAGGATGGTGATACGAATATTACGAGACTTGCAGACAAAATTATTACAAGAGATTAAGAACTGAGGAGATGAAGCACACTCAAAGCTAACAAAAATATGGACGAAAGAGCTCAGCTACAACAAAAATATGATGCTGCGCTCTAGGAGAAGAAGGAATTTTAAAGCTGAGTGGAGGAAGTAATGAAAGACAAAAATGAGGCAGAGGAAAGGGTAAATAAATCCTTAAGAAAAAGGACGAAGTAGAAGGTATAGCACAAAAAAAACAAGATGCCATCCAAAAATTATACAATGCCATTCTAGAAGTCCCAATAGTAGTAGAAGCTACTATGTAAGGACAAGTATTGAAGATCAATGAACTCATCAAAGGCTTCCAATCATAGATAGAGGACCTAAAATTGCATAGTGCACCTAGAACAACACCAAAATTAAGAGAAGGAAGAGAGAGAATAACGATGACATCAGTGGAATACACCAATAAAATAAAATAAGAGTGTGCAAAACTTTGCAAGAAGATCGCAAAAATCTGGACAAAGTTAGTGGAATAGCTAGAGATGAAGGATGTAGAGGCCAAATTAAGAGAAGCATAAGAAAAGGCCCAACAAGATTTAGAGAGGATCACTACACTTCAACTGGTTGAAAATATGACAGTTATTTTGGTACAAAGGAATTCATATGTGGAAGTGTAGCAGATTAGGGATCAACAAAAGATCCTTCAACAACATTTAGGGTTGTTGTAGGAAGAAGCGGTGAGGGTGATCAGTGAACTAGCCACTGCACATAGAAAGGTGAAGAAAACAACCCATGAAGCATAAGAGAAACTCATACCCTTGATTGTGTAGGGGGGTGAAGAGATAGCATAAATAGAGGAAATGATACTAAAGGAAGTGGAGGTAGCTAAGGCAACCTCTGAAAATTGCAGTGTGGCATGAAGGAGCAGGAAACATGCCTGATTGTCTTGGGACGAGCCACAAGTGAGTGTTGGGAGCATGTTGGACAAGAAATTTTGGGATACAATTTTGGTAAAAATACTAAGTATAGAAGAAGTGCGTAGAACCAGAAGGAATATTCAGGAGTGCGCAGTTGAGATGCATCCAAAAGTACAGTGCGCAGAGAGAGAAGAATAAAGAAGAGAGAAGAATAAAGTAGGAGAAGGAAGTAGATGAAAAGGAAGGATGACAACCTGACATGCTAAAGATAGAAGGACACAAAAAGACATGAAGAAAAATAGTCAGAGTCAAAAATAAACATGCAGATGGAAAAGCAGGAGAAAGCATCCTGAAAATCCAGTTAATTGGAGTATCCATGCATTGCAACAGGGTTTTGGGATGAACAAAGTAGGTTTTTAAGCCCTATAATGTATGTATAAATATGTAATGGGTTTGGATAATAGGGGTTCTTTGGTAGGGGTTCCTGTTCATGATATGTTTGGGTTCCTCATGTTGAGTTCTCTGCTTTTGTTGTTATTTTGTAAAAGAGAGGAATCCATGTATGACTGCTAAGGAGAGAATGTCGAGAGAGAGAGAGAGAGGCTTGGACTACAGAGCGGATAGGCTAGGAGAAGTGAAATATAACCATGATATATCTTTGTAAGCGTTGTGCGCAAGCCTAAATAAATTATGAAACACATAATAAATAAGTCAATTGTTGTGGACATAGCCCATAGTTGGGTGAACCACGTTAAAGCTTGTGTTACATGTATTTGATGTGATTGTTTATGGATTCTGTCTAGATGCATTATAGAGTAGATTTTCTTTATGTTTTATCCTTCCACAATCATCATGAATGTTTATAGTAATGGGTTATGTGGTAATATGGAATATAATGACAGTATGATCTAAAATAACTAAGTAGATAATAAATAACAGAGACAAATAACACACACAAGAACCAATAAGCAAGATTGAATAGTTTGGTCACTTCCCATTTCCTCACCACTGTAGAAACTTGGCTCTTCCAGTCCTAATAGATACCTTGAGTGAGACTTCATATATGCATGTAGGTGATACTGAAAGGGACAGTGTTTGGAGGGTTTTGTTGGTTAATATAACTCAAACCTAGGGTCTCACAACCACGTGCAATGCCAACACACAGGAAGGGTGAATATGCTAAATCTTGGTTGTTGGGCATGATAAAATATTTTTAGTTGCACAATAATTCATAAAATTGGAAAGAAAGTATTTCCATATATCATCTTTAGTGGAAATCTTCCAAGTGGTTGGACCAACTGAAGCAGGTCAAGCATATTGAGTAGAAAACAATATTTTGAAAATAGTTCAAGAAATATTTCTAGTAGCAGTACTTGTTAGAACACTATATTGACAAGCAAACACAAGAATTATTTGAGATTAAATTAAGAAACATGACCATGGAGGGATATGAAAGAAAATTCCTTGAGCTTTTAAGGTATGTGGGTTTCTTCAAGGATGATAAAATTAAAATTTAGATATTTTTGACTGGATTTCCATAATTCAACAAGGATAAAATTCAATTTTATGAGCCTAATACTTTGGAGGAATCCATGAGGAAATATAAGTATTTTTATGAGTAGAATAGGGGAAGGAAAACTCTTTAAAAAGATTGGGATGACAAAAAGAAAGGAAATTTGGATTAGAGGAGGACATGATTCAAGTCACCTTTCTTTAGGAACAACTCAAAATTATATCAATAGTGGTAGAAATCATAAAGTGAGTCTAAGATGATATATGTTTTGGGGAAAAGGCCATGACAACAACCCATAAAGTGTTGTGGATGTGAAGGAGACCACATGTACAAATATTTTCCTCACAAGGGAGATATGATGAGGACTATGCATAACATATAGGAAGTTGATATAGTGGAAGACATGGGTAGGAGTGAACCAAGGATTTATGTACCCTTGGACAACATACAAACATATTGTCAATATAACATGATTGAGGTTGAAGGTAAGATAGATAATCAACCCATAGCTATTTTGACTAATTCTGGAGCTAGTCATAGATATATAGATCCTAATCTGGTTGAAAGATTGAAATTAAGAGATGTAAGCTTGAGAAATCTTGGTTGGTTTATCTATCCACTGGAACCAAGAGAAAAATCAATGAGCTTTCCAAATATTGTGCAGTGAACATGAATGGAGTTAGCACTAAGGAAGATTTAAACATCATATCACATGGTTCGTATGATTTCTTGATTGATATGTATTGGTTGGACAAGTGTCATGCTATCCTAGATTGATATAAAAATTATTTCACATGTCTTGACGAGGAATGTAATCAGGAAAGTTAAAGTTATTCCAAGGCCTATATCTGTCATAGATATTTCAACATTGCAACTGAAAAGAAGTTTTAGAAAAGGGTGCTAGATATATGCAACACACAAGGAAGATCCAACCAAGGATAAGGTGCCAAATATTGAAGATTATCTAGTATTGAAGGATTATGGAGACATGTTTGGGGAATTAAAAAATAGACATTGAATTCTCTATTAAATTAATGCCTAGAGTTACCCCAATATCCAAGACTCCCTACAGACTCAACACACTAGAGCTGAAGGAGTTGTAGATGCAACTAGAATAATTGTTGAATAAGGGGTACATACACCCAAGTGTTTCACCTTGGGGTGATCCAATTCTTTTTGTGAAGAAAAAGGATGAACTATGAGGTTGCGTATTGGCTTCATAAAACTAATCAAGGTTATCATAAAGAACACGTAACCTTTTCCAAGAATTGATGACCTTTTTGATCAACTAAAAATAGCAAGGATATTTTCCAAGATTGACTTGAGATCAGGTTATCATTAGGTGATAATAGGAGAATAATATACCAACAATATGGCCTTCTGGAAGGGGTATGGCCATTATGAGTTTGTAGTAGTGCCATTTGGGTTGACAAATGGGCCATCTACTTTTATGTGTTTGATGAATGGAGTGTTTAGATATTACCTTGACAAATTTGTTATTGTCTTCTTGGATGATATTGTTATTTACTCCAAGACAAAAGAGGAGCATGGAAAACAATTGAGGATGGTGCTACAAGTGTTGAGAGAGAACCAATTGTATGCCAAGTTGAGCAAGTGTAATTTCTATTAGAGGAAATCAACTATTTAGGCTAAATTATCTCAAAGGAGGGCATGGCATTGGATCCCTAAAACATTTAAGCAATAAGAGGTTGGCCAATGATGAAGAATAGTTTAGAAGTAAGACAATTTATAGGTCTAGTTGGTTACTACAAGATATTCATTGCAGGTTTCTCCAATATTTCATATCAAATTACTTCATTACAAAAGAAAGGAATAAAAATTGAATGGACCACCAAGTGTGAAGAGAGTTTCCAACACTTGAAATATTTATTAACTAGTGCACCTCTCTTAAAAATTGAAAATCCAAATGAGGATTTTGTTGTGTGCATGGATGCATGCAAACAAGGGCTTGGTGGAGTCCTTACCCAAAATGTGCATGTCATTTGTTATGAATGCATGAAATTAAAATAGCATGAAAAAAATTATGCTACCCATGATTTGGAGCTTACATCTATTGTCTGTGTTGAAAATGAGGAGGAATTATGTCACGGGAAGAAAATTCGAGTTGAGGATAGGCCATAGTGGTCTGATTTGTTTTTTTGAGAAGCCAACATTAAATGCCATACAAAATAGATGGCCATAATTTCTTAGTGAATGTGACTTTGACATCAATCAGATTAAGGGAAAGGAGAATAAAGTGGCTATTGCACTCAGTAACAACATGCATGAGATGCATGCTACAACCATAAGCATGTACATGGCATATTAAAAGATAAAATTTTAGAGGTTGTACCAATAGACCAATATTATGTGAAAGTTAAAGAAGGCTTACATCAAAATAATGTACAACATAAATTTAAAGAGTACAGGTTGGAAGAGGATGGAATCCTCCTATACACGAACAAGGTTTATGTTCCTAATTCTCAGTAACTGAGAAATTCAACGCTGAGAGAAATGCATAATGTATATTATGCTGGACATCCAGGGTACCAAAAAACTATTGCAGTTGTCAGAGGCCAATATTTTTGGCTTTGAATGTAGAAATATGTGGCTGATTATATATCCATATGCATGGAATGTTAGAAGATAAAGGTTGAGAACAAACATCCAACATGATTAATACAACCATTTCCCATTATTGAATGTAAATGGGAATTAGTTACTTTAGATTTCATAAAAAAACTTCCCAAAATAACAAGGCAACATGATTCCATCATGGTAGTGATGGACAAACTTACAAAGGCTGCACATTTTGTTTTAGTCTAGATGACTCATAAGGTAGAAAAAATTGTAGATATTTATGTGAAGGAAATTACCAGGCTACATGCTATGCCTAAGGTAATAGTGTCTGACATAGATTCCAAATTCACTTCCAATTTTTGGAAAGGGTTGTTTAAAGGATTTGGGAAAAATATAAATTTCATCACAACATGCCAGTAAAAATCAGATGGGAAGACAAAGAGGGTCAACCAAATAATTAAATATATGCTAAGAATGTATGTAAGGGACAAGACTTCTTGATGGGAACAATATCTCCATTTGGTTGATTTTGTGTATATCAATGGGTATCAAACATCATTGAAGATGAGCCCACTTGAAGCCTTGTATGGTAGAAAATGCAACACACTAGTGAGTTGAGATAACCTGATAGACAAAACTGTTATTGGGCCATAATGTATAAGAGAAATTGAAGAGCAGATGATTAAGATAAAACAAAATTTAAAGACTGCATAGAACATATCGAAAAGTTATGTGGATAAAGGTATGGAACATAAAGAATTTAGAGTGGGTAAACATGTATTTTTAAAAGTAAAGGCTAAAAGGAGATCACTAAAATTGGGAAGTTTCCCAAAGTTGCTAGTGATATATTATGGGATGTTTGAAGTCCTAGAAATAATAGATTTTGTTGCACATATGATTGCATTGCTTGCATCCATGAGAATTCATAATGTGTTTCATTCTCCTTTATTGAAGAAGTATGTACATGATCCTAACCATGTAATTGATTGGACTGCAATCTAGGTGGAGAACGAAGGAGACTTTCGGGTGGAGTCGGTGTGCATCCTAGACCGGAAAGTCAAGGTGTTTAGAAATCAATCCATCAACCTAGTAAAATTTCAGTGGACCTGCTACAATATTGAATATGCCACATGGGAGAACGAGGACGTACCTACAAAGGTTTTCATATTTTTGAGGAAATTTGAATGTACATTTGTGCATAAGTGTATGAAGACTTTTCTCTGGTGCATATGGAGTTCTTAGAACCATTAATTTGATACTCCTTACCCAACCTGTACTAGATACTTGGAAGGGAAGTGGGACAGTCTAAGGGACTACAATGTAGGGGAGGGGGTACACTTCCTTGGATTGTGTAGGCTGATGGGAATAAGAGTTTTTTGGTTGGAATGGTTGTAGGAGTCATTAAACTATGAAAGTATTAAGTAGTGTGATGTAAAATTTTATATATGTATACATGTACACTT
>JZKD02S0338305.1:56894-88284 GCA_000966675.3 Picea glauca | reverse complement strand
TTGCAGAGTTTAAGAAACCTAAGTCGGAGTCACAATGTATTACAGAACTAAAAGAGATTAAAAAAAAGGTAGAAAAACCTGTTTGGGAGTTTGAACAAATATTCAAGACCCTGACCAACCGATTAACTTTCTAAATCCCCGATGAATAGAAAAAAGAGTGGTTCATTGCTGCGTTGTTACCACACATAAGAATAACTTTGATTCAGTATAAGATTACATCTCAAGTGGAAGCCTTGGAGATCTCCATGAAGCTCAAATCAACACTGATGGGAGAATCTAGCTCAGGCATTAGCCAGATCATGAGCCAGTTAACTAGTTTATCTTTACAGGTCGAGGATATGAAGAAAGATAAGGGAAAAGACAAAAGGGAAGATATTTGGTGTGTATGGATCATCTATAACAACATCATCTAAAATTATGTTCTTTAAATCTAATTGATGCATACTAAATCAAAAGCCACAACCATTAGTATGCATATTAGATTTAAACCATTATATCTAAAATCCATGTGCAAGGTAGAAGACAAGCCTAACCATATTAGGGTTAAGGTTTTTGATAAGGATTGTAAAGGCTATAATCCTGTAAAATAGTATAAATAAGAACCAAGGAGGTCGGGGGTGGTTGGTTGGTTGGTTGAGGAGTTTAGTTGTTCCATAGTTGTAAGTTTTTTGTTGAAGGTGTTCGCGTATTATTGTAATAAGGTTGTAGAAGAGTCAAGGAAGCTAGATATTGAGGGTTAAGTCACATGATGAGGATCCTGGTGTGATCTAGACTACCTCACAGAGGTTCCTTAACCTCATCATGATTATATGATTGAATATGTAATGCACACAATGCCATATTTTACAACAGACTAAATAAAAGAGTAAAGAAGCCAAATATTTGTGGGCATAGCCTAGGAGGGGGTGAACCACAGTAAAATCTGTGTTCTATGTGATGTTTTATTGAATGCTTACTATTTGTTAATGATTATTTTATGAATGAATGAATAACTAGATGTATTAGCATGCATGAATGACACTAAAGGTAAATGAATCCTAGGAATCCTTGAATGAATAATAAGATTAAGGTATGAAGAAGATAGAATAAACTCCCAGATCCACATTTATTCCTAGACTGCAATCACTTGAGCATTTCACTCACCCATAGCTATATCTCAGGTGAGACTACACTATGTGCTTTACGTGCAACGTTTCCTTTTGGTTTACCAAGAGGACCAATAGTTTTAGAGGGTTTTGTTGGAAACCTGTTGAGATCCGAACCTGAGTCAACCCAAGTAGTGGAAGGAATATCTAAGCCAACAAATGGTTTTGTTGTTGGTTGTAACGACACATGATTGAGTGGACGAGATCTGTGGAAGAAACACATGAAGAATGAAAGTATAGAAGGGGATGTTTAGGCCATGGAATCCAACGAAAGAGAAGATTGAAATATGGTTGAAAACAAAGGAACTTGATTTTGCATAGAAGGATAACACAAATCCTAAGTTAAAACTACGCAAATATCTTGACAAATACGTGTTTAGTGATTTGCATGAGCTATTTTTCTTTGATTTCCCGTATTTGTTGTAGGAGTGGTTATTGAGGTTAAAATACAACCACGTAACAAATCAAATTAGATAACTAGAGTGGAATCTTGTGGAGATTATGCAATTACAACAAGTTAATAACAAATTCATGCGCATAGTAGATTTATGGTTAGACAATATTGTTGTAGTGTTTATCACCGAATTTGCAGTAGATACCAAGAAGTCCTATGGTTCAACAGATAAATATTTTTGAAAAGGACCCAGAGGTAGGTATATTAGATCACTGTATACTTCAATGAAGACTTTAATGTATAACAACGATGTGATGACCATGGAATCAAACAACTAAACTTCCCTGTGTGCATGGGGGAAGGGGGGAAGCACTGACAGGAGGTGTAAAAATGGAGGAAGAAATGGATAACAGAAAGAAGAAGGAGGCCATGGACCTAATCACGATGGAGGAAGAATAGATAAAGTAGATAATGACAAAAGATGGAAAGTCACATAGTGGAACACCCTACCAATATAAGATGAATAGTAAGAAGAGAGCCATAGCTGATAGAGAGGGCTTGGAAAGCGATGAGGAAGATGTAGAGGATCTCAGGGATATGGATCAGATTGAAGAAATCCTACGTGTAACATATGAAAGGAAAATAAGAGGTCCAAAGGTAGAACTCTAATCTAGATCACCGTCAATGTGGAACTTACAACCCCATGTGCAACTAACACACCAAAAAGAACACCAATGTTTAGACTGCCAAATTTTAGTGGAAGAAAGATAACAGGAAACACATCCAAGCAAGGAGAATCAACTGGAGGCAAGGAGAATCAACTGGAGGAGCCATTTCAGGAAATAATAGTCAAATATCTACACCACACAGAGGTAGTAGTTCAACACAATTCAAAATGGCAAGACATGATCCGACGATCAAGTTACCATAATTTTAGGGAGAGGCATCAAAGGACCCTGAAAATAACTTATTCATAGGAGAGAAGATCTGGGAAGAAAAGAAGATCACATATGAGGATACAGAACTTGCGCAATTAGATATCATGCTAAGATATCATGCACTAGACTAGTACATCAGTCTATATGTAAACAATCCACCAGGGGTAACACAGACTATTGTAGATGTGAAAAAACTACTGATAATTGAATTTCAGAAGTGCAGTTCAGAAGATTAGTACATAAATGAAATGATTGAAATCAAGCAAAAACTAGGTTAGTCTATTTTGGATATTGACCAGAGGTTCACGTGTCTAAATTGTAAGTTCAAATATTCCATGACTGACATGCAACATATATGGCAACATGAGTACCAAATCCTTTTCCAACATGAGGACCATGGTGTAAGATATGAAAAATGCATGGGAATGATCCATATCATTGTCCAATGATGCATAAGTCTAAGATGATACCCAAATTTTCATATTGCAATTTTTGCAAATCAGTGGGTCATGATTATAAGGATTGTAGAACGAAGGAGCTAATGAGAGAAAGAAATTCAGATACATATAGGGTGCAAGAAGAAATTATGACAAGACAAGATGCACATCATTTCAACCAGGTAACACCATCATACAACAATGCACACCAACATTATAACAATGTGCAACTGCAATACAACAACGTGCAACCACAGTGTAACCCCACACAATATAACTAGGTACCTCACTACAATGCACCACAAGGAGATTGAGGTGGATACAGGGGCACGTGATAAGCTAGAGGAGTATTTGGATGAAGTAGAGGTCCAATAGTGTTCCAAAACTACCAACAACTAGGACATGATTCAAGGTAATGTCCAATGCCACTAGTGACATGTATGTACTATCACACAACATACCATGATACAGAACGTTGTTCAACACTTTTGAGAAATATCCAAGAAAAAAAGAATCAGAACGACCAGAATGTCTAGTGGATTTAAGTAAAAGCCAGGGATGATGGGAGAAACATCAATATAGTCACTCGAGGTGGAGGCACGACAATAATTGACGCAGTAAAACAAGATCTAATGCAATACCAATCGGTTAAGAAGAATATTGAACCATAGAAGCAATTTGATGCACGAAAAGAAAAAGGAAACATTCAAGGAGGCTAGACATGAGCTTCTCAAGAAAAAAATTGTGTCGACATTAGTCGCGCAACAAACTTAGAACTTACCAATGTATGAAATTCCTTTCTCAATGGACCATACTAGCGAAGAACAACTTTTAGAGAAGGTAAGTAACATAAAAAAAATTATGCAATCCCATGTTAAGTTATTGAAGGATCCATCACCTATTAAGAGATTACAAAATCTACTAGAAACATGTAACATAGAGGCAAAATAAAAGTTAGAACAAAAAACAATCAATCATATCCATACAAGAAGAAGGACAAGCATAGAATTCAGACTGAATGCCAACATTGGGGATTTTAATATGGGTGATAACATACTCAATATAGGCTCTGAAGTAAATTCTTTACCTAAGAAGAAATGGGATTTTATGGGAGAACCCACACTAGGTTATTCACCTTTCCAGCTGAAATTAGCAAATAAACACAGAGTGCTACCAATTGAAAGGCTTAAAGGTGTGACAATATATTTGGATGGAGTGCACACTATGGTAGATTTTGAAGTAATAAAGATAGTATATGGCACAACACCTTATCCAACATTGCTTGGATTAGATTGGGAATTTGATAACCAGGCCATAATCAACCTAAAGACAAGGAAAATGACATTCAAATCAAGTGAATACAGAGTCATTGCACCATTAGATCCTTTAGAAGGAAAAAGGTTTGTAGAACCCACTTGTTTGGATCTGGAGGAAATAAACCAATTGTACATAACCACTGCGCAAGAAGAGGATTATGTTAACCCAACTACATATGGGGTACTCAGCTGGAGAAAGATCATATCATGTGTTTCTGAATCAGATACATGTTTGGATAATTGGAAATAACGATTACATGAAGTTTCCACAAGAAAGTGCACAAGAATAGACTACGCAGTAAGATGGGTTGGTACAGAGATAAGAGAACATCCCAGTTTTCACGGGGTAAATGACTTAGAGGGATTTCTGACAAAATATGAAGAGGAAGTGTTATAAAATCAGATACTCTTAGCCCTATATATTGCACTCAATGCCACACATACACGATGGTGGGGCACACACAAAGAAACAATTTAGGACTGGTACCAATGTAAACGATTACTGCGCATTAGATTTGGCGCAGAACATGGAAGCAATAAAATGAAGAGGTATGATGGACAAGGAACACCAGTTCAAAACTTATAGAAGTGTAAGGAACAATGAAGGATGACACCAACAAAGGAATGGCCTCATCACTTTATCCATACATTGGAAGGAATTCAAGAGAACTGGTATAAGACCAAGATATGTGCAGAGGTACTATAGAGTGGAAATGCTTACAACAAAATTTCATAATAACCTTCTCGTTTGAACATGAGAACCCCAACATGGATTCAACACTGAAGCTAATACATGGAATGATATTTACTGATGAACCAGAAGTTGAAATCTTGTCAGAATATTAACAACAGAATAGACAGATAGTCAAAGAGTTACTCTCATGTTATCATGTGGAAGAGGAACCACCAGATGAAGATGATCCGCGTAATATTGAGATTACAAAAATTGAAGGAGAAAGAGAGGTGGAAGGTCCATATTTCAAGTCAGAATTATTTGTTGCACCAATAAAAGTTAATAAAGTCAACATTGGGACAAATGAAAATCCTAAAATGGAAAGTATTGGAGACTATTTGGATGAGCAAATCGTAGAAAGAATAACATAGTTACTGCGTGAATACAATGACCTATTTCCAACAAACTTTACAAATATGAAAGGCATAGTAGGGGAGTTAGGTGAGATGAATATACCCCTCATACCTGAAGCAAGACCTGTCAAGAAGAGACCTTACAAACAGAATCCAATATATAAGAAGAAAGTGAAAGTGGAAATTAACAAAATTTTGGAAGTTGGCATCATAGAACCAATAGAGGAATCTGAATGGATTAGTCCTATGGTAGTCCAAGAAAATAAATAGGGGGGGATACGAATTTGTATATATCTGAGGAAACTTAATGATGCTTTCTTACATGACCCTTTTCCTACCCCTTTTACAGATGAGCTCTTAGAGAATGTGGGAGGCTAGGAAGCATATTCATTTAAAGATGGATTCTTAGGTTACCACTAGATCAAAGTAGCTCCATAGGATAGGTACAAGACTCCTTTTGCTACATAAAAATATCATGTAGAAGTATTAAGGTTCATGTTGGAAAGATGTAGGAAATGTCATATCTCATTAAACATCAAGAAATACATTTTTGGCACACCTTTTGGAATATTGTTGGGACATATAGTGTGTAAACAAGGTTTACTAGTGGATCTTGCTAAGAATTCAGTCATTGTGAATTTTCCACCACCAAAATCAGTGTGCTAGTTGAGAGAAACACTGGGACATACATGCTATTAAAAGAAATTTATAAAGGGGTATGTGCATATTACTGTACCAATGGAAAAATTGTTAAAGAAGGACACCCGATTTCAGTGTAATGAGGATTGTCAACAAGGATTGCGCACCTTAATAGAAAAAATGTTCACAACACCTATCCTAGTATTCCCATATTGGGAAAAGACATTTCATGTGCATGTTGATGCATTAACCATAGCACTTGGATCAATTCTGACACAGCCAGGGGCAGGGGACTTAAACCATCCTATATCCTTTGTAAGAAAAAAATTGTCAGAATCAGAGAAGAAATACAACACCATGGAAAGAGAAGGCTTAGACATGGTATATGCACTTCATAAATTCAGGCACTATTTACTGGGTAAACACTTTAAAATGTTCACAGATCATTCTGCCCTCAAATATCTAGTCAACAAGCTAGTGTTGGGGGGGAGGATCTATAGATGGCTATTGTTATTTCAGGAATTTGATTTTGAAGTGATACTTAAACCAGGTAAGTTGATTGTAGGACCTAATCACTTGTCAAGGGTCACTAATGGAGAGGGACCTACTAACTTGGAAGACAACTTCCATGATGCACAACTATTTTCAGTACAGGTAGTTGATGAATACTTAGCCGACATTATTGAACACTTAAGTACATGGATTGCACCATAAGAGTTTATCTTTGAGTAGAAAATATGGTATTCAGAGTTGCATACTATCAAATTATTGCAAGACATTTATACAAGATGGGCGCATATATCATTTTGAGAATGTGTGTATTAGAACACGAAATGCCCAGGATTTTGGAAGAATCTCATGAAGGTATAACTGGAGGACACTATGCAGGAAAAGATACCATGCATAAGGTACTGTGCACAGGATTATGGTAGCCAATAGTCCATAAATATGCCAAGGAATATTTCCATAAATGTGATGTCTGTCAGAGGATTGGAAAACCCAACAAAAAAGATGAGATGCCTCTAATACCACAAGTGACTTTGTAGGTATTTGACAAATGGGAAATAAACTTTGTGGGACCTATTAATCCACCAAAAAGAAGGTCAGGACCTAGATATATCATTATTGTGAATGAATACTTAACAATATGGGAAGAAGAAACACTAGTCAAAGACTATAGCACAAAGACAATAACACACTTCTTGTTTGAGAAAGTGATCACTAGTTTGTATGTCCAAGGATTTTAATGAGCGACCATGAAACTCATTTTATAAATGATACCATCAGGGGTATGAATGAGGAGTTTGATTTCTATCATCGGAAGAGTACACCATATAATCCTCAGGAAAATGTGACAGTATAGGCTTTCAATAAGATCTTGGAAAACTATTTGATTAAAATATGCAATGTCAACAAGGATGATTGGGACTTGAAGAGACCAACAGTACTATGGGCACATAGGACCACATGTAAAAATTTGACATGACAGACACCATTCTGATTGGTATATGGGAAGGAAGAAGTAGTACCATTAGCATTTATGGTACCCAGTCTGCATGTAGCAATGATTACAAACATGACAGAAAGAGGCGCAGTACAGGAAAGGTTAAGTCAAATAATGGAAATGGAAGTTGATAGTATTTTGGCAGGATTTCACAAAGAAGTACAAAAATAAAGAGACAAATCCTGGCATGAAAGACATATCAAGAAGAATATTTTTAAGGAGGTTGACCTAGTTTTTTTCTATGACAGTAAATGTTTTCAACATCCTAGTAAGTTTAGGATGCATTGGCTAGGGCCATATAAAGTAAATACTGTCATAGATGGGGGATCTATACAACTAAAATACTTGGGAGGAATAGAACTGAAAGGAATGATTAACAATATTCGACTAAAAATGTATAGGGACAATCGACCTACTAACCCTTAAAAGGTACAATACAGTGAGAAAATGCATGCATATAGTGTACTATAACAAAGATTAGGCTAGAAAAATGATAAAAATAAATAAAAATGGAGAAAAAGAGGGAAAAAGAAATACAAAAGTAGAAACACAAGAAAATACAAAAATACTGGGAAATATCTTGCACAGAGACAGTGGAATCAACGTGACAAAAAGAAAAATTAATCACATGCAACTTATGCTCGACAAAAAAAAAACACTGCGCACTAAGGAAAAGTCATAACAGAAATTTATGGTGCACTGAAAAAGTGCAGTGCACCGAAAAAGGGGGCCAATGGTCAGAAAAATAAAAACCGACCATTAGGGAAAAAAGGTACAAATTGGGAATTTATGAAATTAAATAGAGCATACTCTACAAGATTCAATGCATTACTAACAACCAAGGATGCTTCTTCTAGAGGATTCAGGGAATTCATGACGCCCTCTATATTAAGTTGAAACACATGCCAAATAACACTTATTGTGAAGTTGCAAACTCGCGATGCTAAGGAGCACGAAGACGAGAGGCGAATAGGTGAGTGCAGAGATCGAAGAAGTCAAATTTTATTTGGGAAAACAAGAACTAACCAAGATGGCACCTCCAAAGGTTAGCACTCCAAGACAAACCACATGAAAAACACACAACAGTCTCAGGACACCGCAAGAAGGTGCTGAGGCAGAACAGTAAATGACATAGAGAGAAGGAATCATCGATTTCGTCACAATTCCCTCACCATAGGTCGAACCAGTGAGCACTACATTGGTTGAGGAGGAAGAACAAGGTACAACGACGACTGAGATAAAGATTGGATCACACGATAGTGTGTAGGGCCATGAACCAGTCAATGCAAGCAACCCACAACAACCTGTGAGGGCCAAACTAGCCCACAAAATGAATGGTGGCACTAGTGAGTGGACATAGTCTGTTGGGCCAAGACCAAAAACTATGGTAGGGTTCACACAGTAGGAGGAAGGATAGGTTGAAGATATCACAAGGTAGCTAGAGCTGGGCATGAAAGACACAAAACCAGAGGCTGGGACCTCTAGCATGCCAGTAATAAGAAATGGAAAACAACCCATTGTATGGTCCCCATGCAAGCAACTGGACACATCAATTGCATTACCACACATTCCCAAGGGGGTGCAAGCCATGCCAAATCTATTGGGTTTCATGGAAAGGCTGAGATACGTAGACCTTGATGTGTCTCACACTGAAAATTTTCCAGAATTTTCACAAAAGGTGTACATGGAGAGCCTAGGGATAGGGCCATTTGGAGACCCAATACTGCAACCAAATAAATGGGTAGTAGGCCTGGAAAAAACAAGGATTCTAAACTTGGTAGAGATTCCCCACTTCGGAAGGGGGAAAGAGGTGAATAATGGCATCAAGCAGTTGATTGAAGTTCTCCATGGAGGGATTTTATGGTTGGAAGAACCTATCTCCATCAACATAGAGTTGATTGTGTTCATCATAGGTCTTCCATCAATGGGTGAGAGTCCCATGCAGTACCTGGATGAAAAAACTAAAGAAAAGTCTCTCATTGTAGAGATGAAGAAGACATACGGGATGAAGAGAGGCTCGTGCAGAATTATCATCAAGAGAATCAATGACGCAACAATGAGGATGACCATGAAACTAATGGCATGCAAATTTCTATGCAAATGCTATAAGAGGAGGTCCTTGTAGGGGTTGTCGCAGTTGCATCTCAATGTGAAAATGAAACCATGCTCAGTTGGGCCCCGTATCTACTGAACCTGTTCCTCGATGACTACAAGGACGCACAAGACTTGATAAGAAAGTTCCACTACTCATGGTTGTTGATCTTGATAGTGCTAATCAAGTGGAAGGAGAATCCCTACTCCTATTTTTTACGATAGACTAGGAAATTGTTGTGCAACACATTATACATCAATGGGAAGCACTTCAGACACCAAATGAAGAAGTGGAAATACTGACACCTTTGCTCGGTATTTCAGTGACATCTAGGAAAACATAGCCAACACTTGGAGGATAACTCCAGAAGTGGTCGCTCAGTATCAAGGCATAGCCAACTTTAGGTCTATTCACCACAAAATGTGGATTCTGGCATGTAGGGATCCAAAAAAAGAATGGCAGCAACTTCGATTATGCATCAATGCAGAGGAGGTGGAAATGGCAATGTGGGACTGGAAAGATGAATAGAAGATCCTAGTCATTACCAAGGAAATTCCAAAGGGTAAGGAGATAGAAGTAGGGTCTTCCAAGACACCTATAGGAGACCACGCTACTTGCAAAAAGCCAACAAAGCAGGGGAATCCTTGTCAAAATACAACGCAACAAAATAATGGAAGTGCTCCAAAGAAGGATGCACAGTTAGGGAAGAAGGACATTTCTCTGGCGTAGGAAGAACAAGGAGGGGGAACACAATGATGTAGGAAACCCCTTCGACAACCACTCCATAAGAAACAAGGCCACCCAAGAACCCATTATACATACAGGGGGGCATGTGAGAAGGCCAAGGCCCACAAATAGATCCTAGAGTATACAATCACCGAGGATGATGTCGATCTTGGCGCAGAGAGAGTACACGATCATGTAGCGGAGGAGTTTGAAGAGGCCGAAAACCAAAGAGGAAGGATACAAAATGAGTTGGATGACATCAAGTAGGTCCTAGAATAGATACAAGGATCATAGAGGAAAGAAAGGGGAATATAATTGATCCCCTGAGCAACATATGCCAAGGACATGAGCATGTAGAATGAAGAAGACACCATATAGACCACATAGAAAGAAATTCCAAGATTCCAAATAACATAATAAATGTTTCATATGAACGAGGCCACAACCCAGAAACCACTCAGAGATCTGGCACAAGTATAGTTGGTATTAGCTCAAATACCAACGAAGGCATTGTACAAATTGCAAGTAAATTTCTCACAGGAAGTGCAATTGTGAGCTAGGGTAGACGTGAAATAATTGCAGGTAATTAAATATGGCAAGAATTCCCTAGAGCTAGTGGTCGAGAAGGTGAATTTGGAGACAAAAGAGGATAAATAGTGTGTATACAATTTAGAGCAGAAATTGAAGGAAGTCTTCACAAGAATTTCAGACAGTGTGTCAGAAGCCATGGGCAATGTAGAAGAACATATCCAAATCATCGCACAGATGCTCGAGGAATACAAGAAGGATATTGAGGAGATTAAATAAAATTTAACCCCAACTCCTCCTCCCAAAGTTATGGATGAAAGGGAACAACAAGAATCCTTGCAAGTGGAAATGATGGAGAAAGAAGTTAAAAAGGTCACACAACTATTTGACAAGACCACACAGGTATGGATAATGTTGGAAGAAGACAATAGGGTCCAAAAATTAGATCAACAAGAGGAGGTATTCAACATTGCAATCCAGAAGCTGAAGCAATGACAAAATTCCATGAGCATCACAGAGTGAGTAAAGGGCACGTACGAGATGAAGACCCTACACGCAGAAATGAAGATTGTGCAAAATAACAAGCAAGCAAGGAAACCCCAGTTAGAACCTCTCCAAAAGAAATCAACGAAAATAATTGTGAAATAGGAGAAGGAAAATAAAATAATGGTTGAGGACCATGATGAGAGTGCAAAGTCTCTCAAGGATCATATCACAATGTAGAGGGTAGAAGAGATAACATGGAAAGCTCTGCAAGCTAGCGAAAAAGGAGAAGAGCTAGAAGGAAAATTCCATAGCTTGGCAGAGGTTATTCAGGGAGCATGCACTACCTAAGTGGCTTGGGATGAGCCACATGTTAGTGTTTGGGGCATGTTGGGTGTAGGCCTATTTTGAGGAAAGACTTATTTTTTGAAGGAGAGACCTAATTTTGGAGCACACGCAACAAGTGGCAAGAAAACAACATGAATAAAAAGAAGGAAACACAACATGCAAGAGGAAAAGACACGTGCGAGGAGGCATACAAGCCTAACCATATTAGGGTTAGGATTTTTTATAAGGATTGTAATGACTATAATCCCGTAAAATAGTATAAATAAGAACCGAGGAGGTTGGGGGTGGTCGGTTGGTCAGTTGGTTGAGGGGTTTAGTTGTTCAATATTTGTAAGTTTGTTGTTGAAGGTGTTCATGTATTATTGTAATAAGGTTGTATAAGAGTCAAGGAAGCTAGGTATTGAGGGTTAGGTCACAGGATGAGGAGCTTGGTGTGATATAGTTCACATCACAAAGGTTCCTTAACCTCATCATGATTGCATGATTGAAGATGTAATCCGCACAATGCCATATTTTTCAATAGACTAAATAAAAGAGAAAATAAGCCAAATCTTTGTGGAAATAGCCCAGGAGGCGATGGATCATAGTAAAAATTGTGTTCTATTTGATGTTTTATTGAATGCTTACTTTTTTTTAATGATTAGTTTATGAATGAATGAATAACTAGATGTATTATCATGCATGCATGAGGCTAAATGTAAATGAATCCTAAGAAACCTTGAATGAATTTTAAGATTAAGGAACGAAGAAGATATAATACACTCCCAGATCAAAAATCATTCATAGACTGCAATCATTTGAGAATTGCAGTCACCCATAGAGATATCTTGGGTGAGACTGCGCTATGTTCTTTGCGTGAAGTGTTGCCTTCCAGTTTACCAGGAGGGCCGATAGTTTTAGAGGGTTTTGTTGGAAACCTGTTGATATCTGAACCTGGGTCATCCCAAGTAGTGGAAGGAAAATCTAAGCCAACAATTCTTGATGTCAAAGTCATACTCACTTAAAAATTCCATCCATCTTGTTTGCCTGACATTTAAAGTCTATTTCTCAACAAATATTTCATACCACTATGGTCTTTCGTTAATTCAAATTTATTCCCCATGAGAGAATGCCTCCACATATTTAATGCATGAATTATGGAAACATGTTCTAAATCATGTGTGGCATAATTCCTCTCATGTTCTTTAAGATTTCTGGACTCATAACTAATTACATGTCCATTCTAAGTGAAGACTCAACCAAGTCCTTTGCATGCATCTATGCATACCACACAATTTTCATTTCAATTAGCAATATTCAAAATAGGTACACTAGTAAGTAACTCCTTCAATAAATTAAAATTTTCTTGACAATATGTTTTCCATTCAAACTTAATTCCCTTCTTTTGTAAAGAAGTGATGGGATGAACAATTTTATACAATGTTGGATAATACCATGAAATATATAAATTTTGAAACATTCATGGGTGTTGGCCATCCTTTAATGGCTTCAATATTCTCTAGATATAATACTATACCTTCCTCTAAACTAATGTGCCCCAAATAATGGATCCCCTCTTGGTAAAAGGATCACTTGCTTAAATTTCCATAAATTTGATGTTCCATTAGAACTTGTAGAACCAAACTCAAGTGATGATCATGCTCTTCCTTTGACTTATAATAAATAAGTACGTCATCCAAGAACACAATGACAAACTTATCCAGATAATTTTTGAAGATGTCATTCATCAAGAACATAGAGACAACTGGTGCATTGGTCAGTCCAAATGGAACCACTACAAATTCATATTTCCCATACCTAGTTCTAAAATTTGTCTTACCAATGTCTTCTTCCTTCATTCTCACATGGTGATATCCTAATCTTAAGTCTATCTTTGAAAATATATTTTCTCCTCTTGGTTGATCAAACAGGTCATCAATTTTGGGTAGAGGGTATTTTTTCTTCATGATGACTAAACTCGACCATCTAAATCCAATACATAACCTCGACATGCCATCCTTATTTTTCAGAAAGAATATTGGTGCTCCCCAAGGTGAAACACTTGGGAGTATGTACCCTTTATTCAGTACGTATTCTAGTTGCATTTGTAATTATTTTAATTTTGGTGTACTAATTCTGTAAGGATTTTTTGACACTAGAGAAAATACTGGTACTAAATCAATAGGGAAATCTATATCCCTCTTAGGTGGAAATCTTGGTATTTCTTGGAATATATCCTCAAACTATTGCAACACTGAAAAATATTCAAGGCTTGGCCCTTTCGTATTTTTCATCTCCTCCACATGAGATGCATACAATTAACATTATTCTTTGAAACATCTCTTCAATTGTTAGGCTGAAACCTTCCTGATAGATATGGTTATTAGAATTCCTTTCACAATGCTCTATTTCCCTTTTTCATCAAGACATGTAAATGTATTATTGTGGAAATCTAGGAAAACATGATCCTTGTCTAACCAATGAATCCCAATTAGGGATGCATATATCTTTGGAATATTTCTCCCCATGTCTTCTACTGTAGTAGCCTCTTGGATGTTGTGTAGTGTCCTCATCTTGTCTTCTCTATGAGGGGAATCCTTGTACATGTTGTTGGCATCGGAAGTCACTCCCGGATTGCTATCAGGAGCAGAGCCCGATTCCCATCAGTTTTCTGTCACGATTGTTTATAGATGGGCGATCAAATGGAAGGAAACTCAAAATAGTAGTGTTCCAACTCTGAAACCGGGCCAGGTATGGATGAGCAAGTGAGGTCTTGCATAAATTTCAGACAGTGAGTTGTAGTAAAGGGTGAACAGGAGGAAGACTTATATGAGAAGAGTGTGAAGGTCTATTATAAACAGTGGGTTCCTAACAGACTGTAGGAGAAGGCATCCAAACACAAGGTCTTCTTGTGTTTAAATACAGAAAACTAGAAAATACAATAATTCCACCATAAATCATTTATCATAATAGAAATGCAACAATTCGCGTGACTCAGTCAGTCACGAACTCTCTTGGCACAAGATGAAAAACTAGACGGGGTAAGAAGAACTGTTTGTCATAAAACAAGAAATCTCATATACATATACACAAGCTGAAAGTTGAAATAGTTGCTAAAACATTACAGTCGGGAGCTTTGCTCTACCATCGATGCTTACAAAAATGGAAAAAATGCCTACATATACTCCTCCAAATTCGCCCAACAGAGGCGTGCTCGGACCTCCAAGGCGTCGCATCCCTTCAGTCAAACTCGTACTGATATCTTTTGTCAGACGCCACCTTAATTCAACATGGCTCTTGTAGGGGGGACCTGCACACAAGGGTACCACAGGCTGATTGCTCCAAGCCTCCCATACCTTCCATTTATGGCTCGAGCTGAGGTTTCATCTACCTGCTTGATTTTCATTAACTATTTCCTCAGGGAGTGGCCGAGATGATATGCTCAGGAGCTTCAGCACTTTGCGTCTTGTGGATGGGAAGGAGCTAGTCCTTACTCTTCAAAGTCGCGATGTGCGAAGAGGCGATAGGGCCTAATCACGCACCACGTGTCCCTCTTTGATGGATGGCTGAAAATGCTTCATGAAGTTGCGGGCCCCAGCTGCTATTATTTCGGTGCTATCGGGGTTCGAGGTTTCGCGATGTTGATCAACACGAAACTCTCACCCCATGAACCCCCGATCACTGAAACGCCGACATGACCAGATCTCGTGCCACGCGTCACTGGATCGAACGACTCAGATTTAGCCTTGAAATAAAGGGGCTCTCTTTGGTGTTATATGTCGGGAAACTTAGTAACCCCAGATTCTCGATGACCGTTGATCTGCTCCGTGGATGGGTCTCGGCTGTAGACATCAAAACATTGCCTGCTCGCTTGACCTGTAACCAAAAAGTGGGTCCTTCCACTGCTACACTTGGGTGCTTCATGTGCACCCTACGGCCCTAGGTGCTTTTGTGCCTAGTGAAAAAAATAATCGCTAACATTAAGCTCCATGGGGGATAGAGTCATCCCTATGATGCTCTAAGAACTCATTCCGCAGCTTCAGTGCCTTGCCGTTGGGCTATGGAGTCAGGCTCAAAATATCCTTCTGTTGAAAATACAAGCCAAAAAATAAAAGCAACAAAATAAAAATACATGCTCAAAGGATCTTATTTATATACAATCCTAAACTAATAAAACACTTTACATGGGACTAGGTGAAAGCAGACTTCCACCATAGCCAATCAAGAAACTTCCTGAAGGGAAGCTCTTTCTTTCTATCGATGATCACCAGCAAATGGTGTAACCATGACAGCAGAACGACTACACTCTTCAACTTCTCCTTACAGGCTTGAGTTGAGATGAAATAGGGTGGCTCCAAGGCATAGGGGAAATGCCACTCCATGTACTTGCTGACAGGTTCATAGAATGAGTGGCCAATCCCAGAAAACTGGCGAAAAACAGTCACCTGTGTTACACAGTTGTCCACCTGTGGTTGAATATCCTTGATAAGCACAGGTGAGTGGATGACTGACGTAGGCTCACTGATCTCAGGTGGTAGTTGCTCGCTGACTGGCTCTGAGTAGTCTGTAAAATGCATCTTTGACTGCTCCTCTGGTTCAGTCTCCCCCAGGTCCGATTTGTATGCATCATAATTAGGGACCATGGGGTGGTTTTTTTTTTTGACTAGCTCTTCAGTATCTCTATAGTGATCAAAAGTAGGATAAGCTTGCTACTCCTCATCACTATAATATATATCAAAAAGGGGATGTCCTTCATTGATATGATCCTCCTCCAGAATAGTGATCCTGTCAAATATTTTCGTTTTAGGGATAGTGGGACCTACTGGTTCTGGCTGCTCACACGTAATCCTTTTCTCTTTAATCCCAAGTAAACATATATCATGAGAAACCCCATGGGGGAAAAGAGAAGAATCCTCTTCCACAACTAACCCCTCTTTTAAAAAGAGAGGGTCTTCGTCATCATGAGCAGAGCTACTAGGAACATCTACTTCAACCCAATACTTAGGTGAGCCATCTACCATGAACCACATCTTCTCTTCAAACTCATAATATCCACAAGAGGCATGTTGATCTTCATGAAGATATAAAAGAACAGATGCATCTGATATGATGTCATATGCTTCCGTTCTGGGGCTAAAATAATTAATATCGTCCACCACCTCTATGTTTTCACAGCAGATGATTTCCTCCACAATAAGGGATTCATCATGGACATGGTCTTTAGGGCCAACAAAGGCTTCATGAAGCGAAGAAAACTCTTCACAACAGTTTTCAAACAAGCGAACAACTGGATAGTAGTCTTTGCAAAATGAATTGAAAGTTGTATGAAAACCTGCTAAAGAGTGGATGCTTGCAGTGGGAAGAGACCGACACCATTCAAGAGCAGCTCCCTTCAAGGAAAACCTGAAGAGATTAATATGGACATCCTCATGCATGATATTGTGTCGGTGGATAGCCTCATCGAATTCCAGTAAATGCTCAGTTGGTTCTTCCCAATCTGATGCATGAAATTCAAGGAGGTAATCTTCCCATTGGTCTCTATCAGGAAGTGCATTAGGAAAACCAACTATCTGAGAAAAGTCATAGAAAGCAAACCTTTGAGCCAGAATTTTCTCCATATCGAACCAGTGGAGTCGCCAATTGATCCTCGAATCATGGATTCACCGGGTGAAAGATGGGGAGCTTCAAGTGTGTCTGGTCCTTTTTCACCATCAAAGGCCATATCTTAACATTGTCGTTACCCCATAGATATTCTTAGGCTGAGAAAGAAGCTGCTGAAACCTTCTCGAGAAAGATCCTTAGGGTCAGCTTTCAGGTGTGCTAAAAGTACTCACAACTGAAATAGTAATGTGGAAACAATGGAGTCGCCACAGTGGAGTCACCAGGTGCATAGTAGCAATATTTAAGGGCTCTGATGTCTGATGCACCTTCAGAATCAGAGGCTCAATGCCGTTCTACCTAGGGAAAAACTTCAACTTCGTCCCTGGCAACGACGCCAGAAATGTTGGCATCGGAAGTCACTCCCAGATTGCTATCAGGAGTAGAGCCCGACGCCCATCAGTTTTATGTCACGATTGTTTATAGATGAGCGATCAAATGGAAGGAAAATTGAAACAGTAGTGTTCCAACTCTGAAACTAGGCCAGGTATGCATGAACAAGTGAGGTCTTGCGTAAATTTCAGACAGTGAGATGTAGTAAAGGGTGAACAGGTGGAAGACTTATATGAGAAGAGTGAGAAGGTCTGTTATAAAAAGTAGGTTCCTAACAGACTGTAGGAGAAGGCATCCAAATGCAAGGTCTTCTTGCATTTAAATATAGAAAACCATAAAATACAATAATGCCACGATAAATCATTTATCATAACAGAAATGCAACAATTCATGCGAATCAGTCAATCACGAACTCTCTTGGCACAAGATGAAAAACTAGACGAGGTAAGAAGAATTGTCTGTCTATTATCCACAAATTTGGTCATTGTGATGATGTCATGATGATGTCATGATGATTGAAAATCAAGCTCTTTACCAAGAATACTTTCCTGAGAAAAGTTACAGTTGTCTTCTTCCAGAACTCACATTTTGAAACATGTTCGCAGGCTACTTATATATTCTCCTGCGAGAATGCCTGATTCCCGCAGGCTACCTTAAGCTGGGGTGCGAACTTCTTGCACTGTACTCATGATTAGGGTGCGAACATGCTCTTAATGGGGAAAAAGATAAATATCTTGAACCTTCTAGAAGGGAATCTTCTAGAAGGGTGAGTTGTCTTTCGAGTGGTTATTCAAGTACTGTCATTCCAGATATCTTGGGATAATTACCTATCCAAGTAACTAATCTATCTCTTCCTATATATTGAGGAGATTGCTCATGGAAAGGGTTAAGTTAAGCAAGAAGCAAGTTAGAAAGAGATTGATTAGAGAATCAGTGCAAGACTGTATGGAGGACTGATGCTACAACAGCTAGAGACAATAGCAAGGTCATCACAAGTAGTTGATTTTATTCATGCATGGGCAAGTGTGTGTGTTAGAGATGGAAACCATCGAAAGGAGACCTATGAAATCAAGGCTCAGGTTGTAAGTTTCACTTTCAATTAATTTAATACAGCGATATGTCCCTTTCCCATAAAGATGATGTCACTTTATTACATAATTCCTTGATCATATGTATAGACTAGTCATTGAATATCTTAATCTGCCTTTACTTCGATTGGTTCGTTTTGTTGTGATATGGATGGGACAAGAGCATTGGAGCAAAGCTTGGAACAACAGAGACCTAAGGAAAGCATTCATAAGGTATGTCCATAATCCTTACTATTGTAGGAAAATCTCCCTGCAGACAGGTAGATCACCTCTAAGGCTTGACCTTAACCCTAGACAAAAAAATGCTTAACGTGGACACTGACTTCCTTTCAAATCTATCTAAACTAATGCATGAGAAGGGAGGATATCAGAAGTACCTTTCAATCAACGTTTGTCCCTGCACGCTCTGAGTTGCGCTCCAATCCTTTGCTCCTCGCTGAGGTCTGTGGACAAAACAAGATACAACCACTTCCTACTCTATTGGCATTAGCTTGAAAACAAATCTATCACTAAATGATAAGTTCATGTAACATCAGACACAAACTAGAAAGAAACAGGCCAAGCGTGTCATATTAATAAGAATAATGACAATAGTACTTACAATCATAGATGCGAATGCGACAGCTTCGTCAAGTCCTCTTCGTCTAACCCTTGCCTGAAAGATCCACAACCTAGATAAAAACAGCTTCACTGATCACTCTCCTTTGGCTGACTGTTAGTTTCCTCCAAGATCATAAGTTTCATATGTTCAATTCCTCTCTCCCTTCCACCATCATAGAGCCCGTTTATATAGGTTAGGAGGGGTCTAACCTCTTGAGTTATGTTTAGAACCAGTTGGGGACCTTCTCCTTAGATTAGGGATCTTTTGATGAAACCGAGAATTCGAGCACAACTGCCTCCTAATCTCGAATGATCTTCCCCTTATTCTACTCAACGGGATAACAACTGACCCAGAATAGGGAGTGCTCCCCCAAAAGGGGCATCAGAGCATTGTAGTGCTCCTAGTGACCCTTGGGAAAGCGCCAGCGCTCTCAGGATGAGCAACGCTCCTCCAGAAGGGCCTGAGGGGCGTTATAACACTCCTTGAAGCATGGCAGAGGAGCGCCAGCGCTTCTGCAGCTATAGTAGGGGAGCGTTCCCCCTCCAAACCAGTGTTTCAGGGTCTCTTTCAGGTGTCAAGAGCTATTTGATTCCAGTAGACCAGTTCTTGACCTTCAAATCAGTCATGTGAGGTGTCATAAGTGCCTCCTTAGTGTCATTATCATGGCATCATGTCTGAACATTGTTTGCGACACTAGTGATCAACTTGCGACACTTGTGAAAGTTGTAGGGAAGATGCGACACTTACGACGATTGATAGGGACAATGCGACACTTATCCATCTGATAAATTTTGACGTGTAACAGAATGCCCCCCAAAGTATGAAGTTAGAAGATGCGAACTGATGACTGAAATGCTTTGTAGACGCTCAAGCAAGGGTATAGACTTGGAGAATCTGACGAAAGATGCACACAAACATCCAACAAATATCATGACATGTTCCAAAACCGAAGGCAGGCATACCTATGCTTGGATGATCAAGATTTTTAGATATGGCCGCCATAGTATACACTGCGGATCCATAATTGTATTGATAAATGGTATAGCCACCGAAGATACAATGTGGATCTATACTTTGATGACTCAGACTGATCGCAGCCACGAAGAATACACAGTGGATCTACGAGATGACAAGACATAGCCACAACCAATACAAAGTGGATCTATGTAACAATGTATGTGTTCTTTGTCCAGAACTCCTTCGCAACCTGGGCGAAACATATATCAAGGTGAATTATTCAACCCATGGTCTTCTTACCAATCCCTATGTGATACGATTCTAACCATGTGAATAGATGTCTTGGCGTCGAACATGGCAGAAACCACTTGATTACCGGTCAATGAGGTAAACCGTTAACAAGTGCGAGGGAGATCACCATTAGTGTCAATGATTCCTAAGGTATCCTAGTACATTCCACCGAACGTGAATAGATGAGCTGAAGTCGAACATTCGTGGAATCATTCGATCATAGGTCAATGATGTAAACCCACTTTCGAACGTGAGGAGGCCTACCATTGAGGCATACAAGTCCCAAAGTAATAATTAGTTTCTAAGTCTAATTCCTGGATAATGTGTCAAAGTCGATAGGAATAGACTCATCGAAGGAGGGCCTTGATGTATCCCCCATCAACAATGTGAAACCTATATGAAGACATAATTGGTAGATCAAAAGAACATGGACTGACACGGGTTTTGAGACAAAATATTTGGGATGGTTGACTCTCGAGGCGGATACTTCACTTGAACACTGAGGCACAACAACAAAACATGACATGGACCAAAACTGTGCAATGGATACTGTGATTTGCGTCGGGTGACCCAAAGGAGTGAAAGGAAACTCAAAGATTGGATCCGTGCAGAGGTTCAACGGATTATGATGAGAAAATGACAAAGTGTCATGTTCAAGGGTGACTCTAAGAAGTGCTAGACAGTGTTCTCAAGAGACTGCTTGGCTTGCTCCTTTCAATTTTTCCCCCATCCAGATAGATGAGTACCTCTTTTTAATTTAACGAGCTTGAGGAGGATAACACATGCTCAATATAACTCACCTTCGGTAAGTTCCTCTTCCTTTGTTTAATGAACTGGAAGAAGTAAGGTTTTGTTCCCATATGGGCCTGTCGATGTGTGATTTAACGAGTCCAAAGACAGAAAACTCGAAGGTTTTTCAGGATTATAGAGTTTGGAAAAACACTTAAAAGAGAACTCTCTCAGTTCCTTTTTCGTACAGTAGTCCATCGAGACTGAAAAAGGGTTAAACAATTGCTCGAAAGATGCCCTTTCTAACCTTTTAACGAGTGTGAAAGGAAGCAATATCACTCGACAATCTTTTCATATTTAGAGAGTCTGAAAAGGGTTTAAAGGAGACTCCAGGGGGGTTCCTTTTTCGTGTGATCGTATCCATACGGGTCCGAAAAAGAGATAAAAGTTCACCCGGTTGCATTCTCATATTGTCGAGCTCGAGAACGAACTAAGACTATGCTCATAAATACGACAAGGTGAAAGGTGCATTAGGACTGCCAATAAACCTGGGATGCCAGAAACTATAAACCAGAGATTAGTGAAGCCATTTACACCATTAGAGAAACCCAAAATGACCATACCTTATGAAAAAATGAAATTTTATAAATATGAATTGATTTGAAAAACTCATTTACCATTTCATTTGCAAGGATTTTGTGGAGTGTTGGAGAATCTCGATTGGAGCAAATCTTGTTTTCCTCACTGCCAGAGCTACGATTGATCATTTCACACACCGTTCGAACCAAGTAGGTGTTCATTCTTTGCTCTTTCAATTAAATGGTTTCAAGTTGATTTTTCATGGCATAATTAATTTAAAACACAAAGCCCTAGGTCGTTCATTTTGAACCAAATCGGCCTCCTTTTAAAAGTTCATAAAATGGGGGGAATTGTTAACAAAAATGTATTGGGAAAGGGTTTTTAAGATGTCCACACCCTAACAATTGATTAGACCGAATATTTCAGCCAAACTAACTTGTGAAAACTCCCCTCATGGGCCCACGCACCCCCTCAAAATGTTTTTCATTTTTACCATGTTTTAATCATTGTTTAGTAAATATTAAAGGGTGTGATGGTTAAAAATGATGATTGGTTACCTTTAGATGTCATGGGCACTTGTTTTCATGTTTTAAAATGCTTTTTAAAAATCGCCGAAATCACAAAAATGTGGGGAATGATGGAAATCTTGAATTTTTGTTTTGTAGGGTATTCGACAATCATGATTGAATGGAAAGAGCAGGAACACGAGATGGATGATATAGCCACTCTACGGAGTCCCCATACGCGGGCTGCTTTGACGGCCTGTGGCTTGCTCAAGTTTTTCAAACTGCAAAAAATGAAAAGTGAGGTTCTACTGCTTGAGCAAATTATTGGTCTTTGGGACATCACAGAACAGGGATTCTGTATTGGTACACAGCTCCTAACCATCGAGTTGGAAGATGTGTACTTTCTGACCGACCTCTCAAAAAGAGGGGTCCCCATAGCTTTTACAGGGCAGAGGGCATTACCTACGCAGGTGGACGTGTATCTGGCACGTCATTGTGTTCCTGGAGCAAGGTTGGTAGGGGGCACAATCCCTATCAAGGATATACGGGATCTGCCTCTTCGATCCATATTGTTTGCTATCACTAGCGCGACTGGTAGCACTAGTGCTCATTTGGCTTCGAGGTCACAGGTGGCCTACGATGTTCATTTTTTAGAGACAACATTGTTCAATTGGAGTGCAGCGTTCCTTCAGAATGTGAAGGAACAAATTTCTCGGTGCAGGAACGGCCAAAAACAATTTGGCTATGGCTCATTCTTAGTCTCATTTTTCTTGGAGCGCATCCCTCAGATGCAGCCTCAGATCGCACTGGTAGTACGACCAGTGGATGAGCCTCGGATGGAGAGGTGGACTAGCCTATCTCTGAGGTTAGTTTCGGAGTCAGAGTTCCGTTTTACTGGTGATTTCTTTGCCTAGTTGAGGTGGCAGTACCTCTAGATTGAGGACTTCCCGTATGCTGATGTGGACTTCTGCGGGAGTATGGATTTGATTTTGCCCGAGGGGGAAGATTGGGATGAGTCAGGTAAGAGACTAAGTCGTACCTTGTCTAGTTTGTTTTTAAGGTTTTGATGTATATGTATTTTTTTTTTGGGTATGTAAGAGACTGTTTAACAGATGTTTTGTCTTCAACATGCATACAAGGGAGCAGTGCGCCCAGTGGATATACCAGTCCCAGGACGTCGTGGCGGTGCCCCGGTTGTAGCAGACCCAACAGTACCAGTGGTGGGCCTCCGAGAGGTTGAGAGGAACCTCCAAGGCCTTACGATGGGTATCCCTCCTCTGCGGAGAGGGTACGTGCCTTTGCATCTGCAACGACACACTGTAGGGGTGCCAGAGAATATCAATTCTCTGTTGAGGCATGTAGTACGTGCAGTATTATGTTACTCACAGCACAATGTTGTGCAAGGAGATTAGAGTCTCCCCGTGATCATATTTTTGTATACCTTGTCAGGCGATATTGTATGGGCGGATGGGCCCATTATTTTTCTCTCTTACAGACTTTTTGATGTAATGTAAACATTTCAGTCACGCCATATATATATATATATATACAGTTTCGAGTTTTTATGATGTCGATGATGATGTCTGTGGTGTGTTTTAATTTACATGTAATGTACAGTTTTTGCTTTCCTTGAATCTTATCTGTGGGCTAAATATCGATCCATGATATAATTGGCTAACGAGTCTGAAACACTATTAAGTTCTCTTGGAATGTGTCTTTATTCAATGTAATCAAACATTCGTTTGATATGGCGAACTTGCAAGTGTAGACGTAGCAGGATAGGACTACAGATAGCGTAGATGCGATTGAGTTGATAAACCACGAGTTGGGAGTCTAAGTAAATAATGATACGAGAGATACCTAGGGAAGAGGCTCGGGTTAATAGTCCAATGCCAGCATGGTATTCTGCCATATTGTTGGTTGTTGGCCCTAAACAGATGCCTCCTGAACTCACCACCTCATCAAACTGATAAATAATCCATGCTTCCGAAGCAATGTTCCGGGTATGTTGGTTGGCGCCATCCGCGAACCCAAAAAAGATAGGAAAGGCAGACGTCATCTACGCATGAAAACACAGGCACAGTCATGAGTGGCAACGGTAAAGACTCGAGCACGCGAAAGAAAAGTCACACCAAACTAAAAATACAATAATGTACAAAGTACATACGCTAGGTGATCTAGGCATAGTACTTTTTAAGGTAAAGCCCGTTTCGGGGCTCTCCCAAGGAAATTCCATCATGATCTACTAGTTCGTAAGCACCTCTATATAAAACACGCTCCACGATGTAAGGACCGTGCCACATAGGTTCTAACTTTCCTGTTCCCAATTTATCGTGTGCTTGGTCATAAACGAGGACTAAGTCTCCTTCTGCAAAGGCTCGAGGTTGGACGGATTTGTCATATTGACTCTTAATTCGTTTCTGATCTGCCTCATTAACGAGAGAATGATCACGACGTGTTTTGTCCAGCTTGGATAGGTACAAGAATCGTTCTTCTTCCACAGAAGTATGGGGCAGGAGTTCTACTTTCAATTTGAGTGACGGAATTTCGCACTCGATTGGTAGGATGGCCTCAATGCCATAGACCAATTGGAACGGAGTGAATCCAGTTGAGGTTTTCACAGACGTGTGATAGGCCCAGAGAGATGAAAACAGTTGTAAATGCCACGATGTCTTGTTTTCCCCTACCATGCGTTGGATCATGGTTTTTAGGACTTTGTTGATGGCTTCAACTTGTCCATTCGCTTGAGGATAGTAAGGGGATGAGTTTTCATGGCAAAAACCTAATTTGACATGTAATTCGCTCATCATCTGGTTTTTGAAGTGTGCACCATGGTCGGTGACAATGGCATGTGGTACGCCAAAACGAGTAATGATGTGGTTGAAGAGAAATAGAGATGCAGTATGGCCATCGTTCAGGAAGGGAGGCATAGCCTCAACCCATTTTGTGAAATAATCGATGGCGACGACGATGTAACCGTGCCCCCCGGCTGAGGTAGGCTTACATTGCATGAAATCAATACCTCATTTGGAAAAGGGGCCGATGGCAATAATGGGATGCAGTGCAGTAGGGTGGGTGCATGCCTTCTTGTTGAAGATTTGATAGGGTGTGCATTTTTTGACGGCCTCGATGCAATCTTTGAAGATCGAGGGCCAAAAGTAGCCGGCACGTAGGATTTTTTGGGTTGTGGCCATCCCGGAAAGGTGACCGCCACAAGCACCAAGGTGAAAATCGTTCAGAACGCGTTCAACCTCTTCGTGAATCAGACATCATCGAAGAATGGTGTCAATACCATGACGATACAAAGTATCGCCAAGGATGAGATATCGGCGAGAGTGGTGACGGATGCGTCGACGCTCTTCTCGAGAGATGTTTGGCTGAAAGCATTGGGTTTGAAGGTAGAGGAGAATGTCTCCATACCAAGGGTCCGAGGTGTTGATGAGGAAGAGAGACTCATCAGGGAGAGGGTCTCTAGGTTCAAAGTTTTCATTGGCACTCGGGAGAGCATAGATGAGCTCGGAAAACACCAGGGATTTTTTGTCTTTGGCCTTTGTAAACTCGAGATCGAATTCTTGAAGAATAACGATCCATTTCGAATATTTTCCCCCAAGTAATTGACATGTTGAGATGTGGTACATGGGGTTGGAGTCTGCGATTACCATGGTGGTGCGTAATAGGATGTAGTGGTGGAATCATTGGACAGCAATGACAACTGCCATAGCCAGTTTCTCGACATGTGAATACCTGAGTTCAGGTCCGGATAAACTCTTGCTCAGATAATAAATCATGTGTTCTTCGCCGTTAGCGTCCTCTTGAACCAACACCATCGCAATGGTGGAAGTAGAAGCGACCAAGTAAAGGATATAATCCTTTGTATATTCAGGAGGATGTAACAAAGGAGCATGGGTCAAAGCGTGCTTGAGAGCACCGAATGACCGTTGGGCATTGTCATCCCAGAGGAAAGGGACGTTCTTTTGCAGTAGCCGCATAAATCCTTTAGTGATCTCGGCATAATTGTAGATGAAACGACGGAGAAATTTTTCTTTGCCTTGCAAACTTTGAAGTTGGGTTAAGTTGGTGGGTGGGGGTAAGGCTAGAATGGCCTTGATCTTCAAGGGATCCACCATGATCCCGTCTTTGGAGATGATGAAACCGAGGAGTTGGCCGGATTCGATAGCGAAGATGCATTTGTGTGGGTTCAGACGAATACGATAGAAACGACATCGAAGAAAAATTGCTCGTAAGTGACCAATATGATCGGGTCGGTTGGATGAATGGGTGGGTAAATCATCGAGATAAGGTTCTGCGATATGTTTGATGTCGTGGAAAGCGTATGACATGGCTTGCTGGAAAGTAGCACCAGCATTTTTAAGGCCAAAAGGTAGCTTTCGGTAAGCGAAAGTTCCCCAAGGGCAGATGAAGGTTGTCTTATGTTGATCAGCAGGTAAGATTTCGATCTAGTTGTATCCAGAAAAGCCATCCATGAAAGAGAAGATCACACTTCCTGCGCAATTATCGATGATTTGATCAATAAAAGGTGTAGGGTAGTTGTCCTTGGGACAAGCTTTGTTGAGATCACGATAATATACGCAGACACGGATGGTCCCTTGTTTCTTGGCAACCCGAACGAGGTTAGAAACCCATTCCATCAAAGGGACGAGGTAGATAAAGCCAGATTTTAGAAGTTTTTCAACTTCTACCTTTATAGCTGCCAGTTTCTTGGGGTGAACCGGGCGGAGTTTCTGTCAAACCGGTTTTGCGTCAGGGTAAGTCTTGATTTCGTGTATGACAATGGAAGGGTCAATCCCTGGCATTTCCTCACAACTCCATGCGAAGACATCGCAGAATTCCTTGAACAAAGCGGTGTAAGAAACCACTTTGTCGGGTGTGCAATTAGCACCAAGATTAATGTTTTCCACGACACCTTCTTTGACTGAAATGTCAATCGTGATTGTAGTAGAGATGTTACCCATGTTCCCCTCAGAGAAAGTATCTTGAGTGAGGATAGGAGATTGTGAAGCATCGGTAACATCGGGGGGGAAGATAGATTGTATGTCTTGCACTTCTTCCAGAGACGGAAGAAAAGAGAATCGATGGTGGTTGTCATCCTAGGGAAAATCGTCAATGCTAAGCATTTCCATGATAGATTCGTCGGAAGGAAAAATGTGGGAAATGTAGTCAACGGCAGATGATAGGGAATTCAACCACAAGGGCACCGAATAAGTGTCGGGTGCCAATGAATGTGAAGTGGTCGAAGAGGGAGAGGCAGATTGAATAGCTACGTATGCGGCCTCGACTGGGCTGAGTGGCATGGTGTCACTAAGTCCATCGAATTCCAAAGGACTAGGCACAATCCAGGGGTCAGATGATTCCAAGGATTGATGAGGCAAAGTCGAGATCATATTGACGGCGGCAATATGATGTGTAGTAGGTGGAAGTGGTGTAGTGAAGGTACCCATGAGGCTAGAATCTTTCAATAAGACAACACCAACACTTTCATACGTAACTAGGTGGTCTCCCAAATAAGGAATGTTGTTGGTGGCAGGGATGCGGGCGTCGGGTGTACAGAAATCAAGTTGATCGACGGTGACAATTTTGCCTTGATGAGGGAATTGTACACATTGAAACACCAACGAGGCTACAACAGTGATAGCGTAGAACCAACTTCTTCCGAGTAATAGGTTGTAATCGAGGGGAGCATCGACCACTTCGACATCAATGGTAATAGTTTTACCGCCCAATTGAACGGCGAGGGATTGTAATAATTTGTGAGGATGGAAACCTCGTCCATCGAAAGTGCGTAACATCATGGGGGATTTGTTAAGGGTAGGTTATTTCAAACCTTTCCAACAGGATAGAGACATGACACAGGTGGAGGCTCCCTCATCCAGGATGGTTCGATGGATTTGTTGATTATGAACAACAACATCGATTTGGAAAGCTGCTGGTGGGAGAGTCGCGGTTGATGGTCGTCTAGATTAAACATGATGTATTTGGATGACTCGGGATCGAAAGCACCAATAGCAGCTAATATCATCCTACTTTGGTTAGGACAGTGTAGTAAAAATTCCAGTTTCTGTTGTAGGAAAATCTCCCTGTGGACAGGGCACACGGAGCTTGGGCCAAATCTTCTACAATATTGTAGTTTTGGGCGGCTCGTGAATTAGGATTGAAAGTGGATTTCCATATGGTTCTCTTAGGAGGGCGTAAGATGGATTCAAAAGTAGGTTTCTCAATCTGAAGTGGCCCGGATGGAGGGCTAACAGACGGAGGATTAACAGCAGATGGTAAAGGATCTGGCGAAGAACCGTTAGCAGTCTTCGGCTTGTCAGGTTTAACTGGCGTGTCGTATGTCACAGAAAAAGTGGTTAGGTTAACCTCGTTAAACATGTAAATGTGTGTGCTTGTTGAGGCCTCATCATGGGGTTGGTTGGAGCTGCCCCTCGGCATGGGGGTTTGTGCAACCAAATATTGTTGTTGCAGAAAAGGCTGAGTGAGCACAGCGGGTTGCGAATTTCCCTTAAAATTTTTAGTCACTTCATTGCGATGTGGGCAGTCTCGAGTGTAGTGATCGTCACCGCAAATGAGACATGGGAATTTCGGTTTAACCTGTGGTTGTTTTCTGGAAGTAGGGGCTTGTGGTTGGGTCTTGGGTTGTTCGTTGTTATTGTTCTTCTTTGTTTTGTTTCTCGTTTTCTTCTTGCCCCCGGGTTGTTGTGAAGGGGTTGATTGGACCACATTCACATCAGAAACTTGAGTTTGGGTGGGGGTAGGAGAGGGTGCAGTCGAACTGGGGGTGGCCGTGGAAGTGGGCCACTGAATTGTTCGAGTAGACTGAGTAGTAGATTGAGTTTGGACGGAGCCAATAACTCCATCCGCATGCGAAGCAGTCGGTGGTTTGGATGGATCGTTAGTGGCACAGGTGGCGTTCGGTATCAACTCATACAGAGTACTGGATTGTGAATAGACTAAGTCTAGGTACTAAGCTCGGGTGATGGCTTCTTCCTCGGTGACCACGCTGCCCATGGCAACATCACGTGCGATCTGGGGTAGTAATGATTTCATGAACCATTCCGCTAATAATTGGTCATGGATGACCGCTTTGATTAGCCTTCATCGTCTTCTCCATTCATGGATATGATCGGAGATGTGTATGGAAGTTGTTTGAAAAAGAGAGGTTAATAGTTCAGTACCCGTCTCGTATCAAATGGGCAGTTGGAAGTGTGTGAGGAAGGACATGGCGAGGGAGTTGAAATCGTAAAAATATGCGCATGGTAATTCGATATACCATTTTGCTGCGGAACCCATAAGTGTCTGTTGGAAAAGACGCAAACGAATAGAATCGTCCATGAGGGAGTTGGATGAGCACCACAAATGGAAGTTCATCACATGGTTGTTCAAGTCTTCTCCGGACTTTCCGTCGAATTTTTGGATATCAGAAGGGAGCTTTGCTGGAATAGCTGGCCAAACCGAAGAATGATGAATGGGATCATTCGTTAACCGAGACAAGTCTAGAAGGTCCAGGGTGGCTAGAAAAGGTAGTTGTCGGTTAACCTGTGGGTAATGCTGGTGCGGAAGAGGAACACCAGTGGGGCCTAATACTAGGTTATGTGGATAATTATAACCCGTGGGCCCTCTCACGTGAGGTTGGTTTTGACCAAGGTACATAGGATTTGAAGTGTTTTGAGAAGCCTGTGTGAGCGAAGGATAACCGGATGGGTTTTGAGGGTTATGGGTTGAGTTGGGCATTTGTCCATAAGGGGGTTGTTGTGGAGTCTAGGAATTTTGTCCTGTCGGGAAGTGTGGGTTTCCTGAGAAAGGAACATTCCAAGGGTAAGATGCGGCAGGCACAACTTGTCCCATGGAGGCATGTAGATTTCCTTGGAAAGGGACGCTCCATGGATTGGGTGCAACAGACACATTTTGTCCTTGTGGTTGATGGTGGACTCCGACTTGAGGTTGCCCCCCAGCATGAGGGTGCCCCCCGAATGGAATTTGTCCTCCGGTGGGAGGATGCCCCCCAGCTTGAGGTAGAGTTTTCGGGATTTGAGGGCCAGATGTAAAAGATTGACCAATGTTGTCGATTGGGTTAGAACCACCAAGGACAGTCCCTCCGGGTTGTTGGATAGGTATGGAACTTCCTGGTACGATTTGAGCAGTGGTTTGGATAGTGGTAGTGGCAGATGCGTTCAGTGCCCTAAATCCAAAAGGTAGATTTGGTCTTGGTGTTACAGGTGTGCCAATCAGAGCTTGATTAACTACTGCATTACCGGCAAGGATGGTCAGAATGTGCGGGGCCATTGTCGAATGGGCTGTCTGGAGGGGAATAGTAGGTCTCGGGCCAACGGGTGGTGTGCTCGGAGCAACGGTTGGTGTGGCTATAAAAATGGTAGTACCGATGAAGTGATTTGGGGGTACAATGTAGGAGAAAGGTACGTTAGCGCCTTCTCCCATTCCATAAAGATCTCTCACCAAGCGAGGTGGGCTCCGAACAATGTTCTCAGTCCAAAAAGGGTCATTGGGTAAAGGGTTTTGAGGAGACCCGGCCGGAGCGTTAGAAGGGTTTATGACAACAAATTCTCCAGCAGAATTTAGGTGGAGGAGCTGTCATTCATATCCCTCTGGAATGCAATAAGCTTCCGGGGATTCTGAGACAATTCTTAAATTCTCCAAAGAGATAGGAACTTCTTCCAGAGAAGTTGTAGTGTTTTGAACCTCGCTCTGTTGAGGAGATTGTTCCGTAGAATGAGGGGTAAAGGGGTGTCTCCTTCCATATTTTCTGGAGGAAGTCCCTGTAGCCTCCACGAGCGTCGTGGAGGGTCGATGTTGGTGGAATAAAAGAGTCGACGAAAGAAATCTATGGCCAACTAGCGAAAAGAAATAGCACATGCTAAAAAAATCTAAGAATCACAACCAATCAAACAAGACCTTCTTTTGATGACCGTACTAGTTGGTGATGAAATCCAATGTCGCGTGATCAAGTCCAGAAGGGGTGGGGATAGGGTGGAACAGTTACAATGGCGACCTGCTTAA